>SNVD02000266.1:0-13315 GCA_013180625.2 Boswellia sacra
TTCCGACTGAACACTGCAATCTCCTGGGGAAAAATGGGTATTTTAAAGAAAAGAAAATATGGTGAGTATAACCTCAGTGAGTGGAATAGAGTCATTAAAATAGATAAAAATTTACATAAATAAAATACTATATCATAATAATAAATTAATTAAAAATTATGCTTTACTAACATTAATAAGAAAACTACTTAGAAAAGATACAAAAACGAGGAAGCAATTCTTTCAATAATTTCTATGCTTTTCACAAAATCTAAATTTGAATATAAAAATCTTCTAAAGCATTTCTACTTGCATTCAACATGATAAATATATTAAGTTTCTAAATCTCTTAAAACTCATTCCATAATTTAAATTTCTAAGTCATTACAGTTTCACCAATCAAGTACCCAAACTAATCTGACTGATCATGACCTGGCGGGACTAGGATCGCTCAGGCTAAGATATCACTATACTGATCCTACGCATGCGCAGAGCTGCCTCCAAAGGGCTAAGCATTCAGATCACACGGCCCAAAGCCTCTATGTGTGCCTGAATGGGTCTCAAAGACCTCTATAATTTTACTATCTGAATAAATTGGGTACTAGCTTAGTAAAACATAAAAATTCAATTCTTTACTTCTAAATCTCTAAAACATTAAACACTCATTTCCGATAACTGCATAGACAAAATTTGATAAACTATAAAATATGCTTCATACTAGAATAGAGGAATATCTATTTACTAACATAATAAAGTTTTGCTAACAATTATATAAAAAAAAATAGAAATTTATAATTTATACTTCAATTGTTGGTAAAAATAGTATTTTTCCCACTCACAATCTCGTGGATCAACTTGTGTGGCAACCCCTTTCGCGATCGAATCCCGGTATATATTAGGAACAGCAGTCTCACCTAAGGAAAAGTCAAATAAAATTCTTTAATAGCACAAAACCTCAATCTCACCAATAACATACTAATTCTCCTAATTAACTCAATTTCCACACTTCTTAGACAGAGCAATTCTAGTTCTCCGATTTTTAATAAATAATTGACACATCCAAATGGTCTAATATTTTAAACAGATATTCGACTCATACACATCTAACACCGTATCAAATTTCATAGCATTATATTTTTATTAGATCCCTCAAATCCTTCATTTTTCCAGATACACAAATTTTGTAAATTCCCTTCCAAATCTGACATCTCCCTATTCCAAAATACATGATAATTTGTATTAAATTTGTAAATTTACAAAACTCTCAAGTTTTAAACTACACATATATACAAACTCATATCCCAAATTTCATAATTTTTGAAGACCTCTAGATAACTCAAATAACTTACCCAAAACTGATTTCTGCAGAAAAATTAAATTTCCAGTAGTGAACAGTAAACTTCGAAAATTCATATAAAATTGTATACTCAACATTTTTCAGTGAATCCAACTTCAAACAAATCCTTAGGATGTCTATTTTAACATATAAAAATTTCAAAATCATATTTTAAGCCAACAGATTGCTATAATTTTCGAAATCTATACTATTCATAGAACCCTAATTTTCCATAATTATCATCAAAACTTCAATTCCTTCAAACCAACTCCATAAAATCAACAAGAATGTGAAATACTTTGTTTAATACTTCCAATTTTATCATTGTTCTTCCTTCTCTCTCTTCTTTCTCTCTCTAAAAAATTTCTCAAATGTCTCTAATTTCTCTCTAATATCATAATTGATAAGTGTCTATTCATATATCATTTTCATATCAATTCGTCCATGTTTCTTTACTATATTCCTTGATATTTTTATGTTTTTGTGTGGTTTTTGATGTTTGTAGGAGTATTGGAGGAACTTACACAAAATTGGAGTAAAACCCTTCATTTTCACCTCTGCTAGTCAACCTATTTCTTTGAGTTGATTGTATCGATATACAATTAACCGGATAACATGCTATATACCATTGAAAAGCTCTCGAAGTCTATTTTCTAGAGAAATTTACGGTTCACGAATTTATGTAGTGTACCGAAAGTTGTGATAAAAATGTTATGAGAAGTGTATATTTGTAATTCCATATATCACTGTAGCATGTTTTTAAATACGGGGCACTGTAGTAAGTTACTGTAGCAGAGTATTTAAACACATTTTAGGGTTTTATTTCATAACTTGAAGAGGGGAGAACGTGGTAGAGGCTGCATCTCTGGAATTCTTTCATCTCTTGGAGTTCTTGAAGGAGAAAGGAAGCTTGGAAAGAGGAAGAACTACAATCCAAAGAGAATTACATCAAATTTGCCAAGTTTTTCCCTTCCCTTTCATTTTCTGGAATGTCTCCATGTTGTATTGTATTTACCACGTTCTTAAACATGTGTACCTGAATCTGAATTGGTTGAGGGTGATTTCAAAGCCCCTGATATGGTTTTTGTAAGTTGATTGTGTAAGGAATTGTTATCCAATTCTCTAATTGAAGTTGCGTGTATTCTCCCATATTTAATGCTTATGATTGCTTGCTGATTGTATTTGAGTGGCCAACTGAATATATTTTGGTTGTGATTTATTGCTAGACTAGAAATCTTGATCCGTAATTATCTTGAATTTCTAATCATTAGTAGCAAAATTGTGATCAGAGATTACAATTAGAGAATATAACCTAAGTTAAATAATCCGAGCTTGTGTGTTTATTGCTTAGATCAACCTATCTTTCTTATCCTAATGCATCCATTGAATTAACTCAGAGAGCTTGTTCTAGGTTGTTTAATGGATAGAGATTAAATAAAGAGCTTGTTTTATTTAACAACAAGTAAGGAAAGATTGGGGTAATAGAGCTTGTTATTATCTACGGTTGAAAACTTCAATGCTGTAATTAGATGACAATTCTACAATTAATTCGCAAATCCATATCTTGTGGTAGAGAAGGATCCCTTGACCAGCTTTCTCCCATTGATTTTTCATTCAAATTTACTTCTGTTTTGTTATTCTTTACTTGCATTCTTATTTCATTTAGTAAATCATTCAACAAAAATCCCCCCTGTTTAGTTTATTGTTGCTAGAAATAACAAATTCAATTAGAATCAATCCTCGTGAGAACGATATCTTACTTACCACTTTATTACTTGTGCGACTAGTATACTTGCTAGTTTCGAACGCATCAAGTTTTTGGCGCCGTTGCCGGGGATTGATTTTCTAATCGATTTGTTATTTTGTTTTCATTGTTGATTCATATTTTCTTTGTTTTTCTTCTCTGATTGTTTGTGTTTAGACAACATGGCAGTAAACTTCTATCAATTCAGTAGCGGATTTGAGCCACAAGTACCATGGAGAGTAAATGAGGTAAGCACTCCGAACATTGAACAACAACTTTCTGATCTAACCTCTCTTGTGGAAAACATGGCTGTAGGAGATATGCAAAAATCTTATGAATGTGGGAGATATTCTACGATGGAGCATCCAATCGACATGTATCCAACTTTACAAGAAGAATATATGGAACAAGCCAATGCCATGGGTGGATTTCCAGGACAAACGAGGCAATGGTATGATCCTTTCTCTAGCACTTACAATGCTGGATGGGAAGATCAACATAATTTCAGTTACTGGAATCATCAACCAATCACTTCAAATGTGATACAAATCGGCCACAAGGTTTCAATCAACCTAGAGTGCAGCAACCTTTTCAAATGCAATCACCACCAATGCCACATCCAGCACCGCAACCAGCTTCACAAAACTCAGGTATGTCTCTCCAGGACATTGTTAATGCACTTGCCACTAACACAATGCAATTCCAGCAGGAAACTAGGGCAAGTATCCAAAACCTGGCAAATCAAATGGGACAATTGGCCACTAGCATGAGCAAATTCAAGGGCCAAGGCTCAGAAGAATTATCTTGTCAAACGATGATCAATCTAAGAGAGAATTCTTGTGCGATAACTTTGCAAAATGAAGAGCAATTAGATGTCCTGTCAAAGAAATCACAAACTGATGAAGGAGATGACACCACTTCCACCATGAACAAAACACTGACTTCTCATGTAAATCCTATAACTCCCATTCCTTCATATGTTTCTCCTCCACTTTTTCCTAGTAGATTTGCACAATCGAAGGAGAAACAAGAAGAAGAAATCCTGGAAACTTCTCACAAAATCGAGGTAAATATGCCACTTCTGGATGCTATTGAGCAAGTACCTCGTTGTACAAAATTTCTCAAGGAGTTTTGCACCAACAAGAGAAAGTTGAAGGGAAATGAGAAAGTAAGTGTGGGGGAAAATGTTTCAGCTGTATTGCAAAGAAAAATTCCTCAAAATGCAAAGATCCAGGTACGTTCATCATTCCATGCACCATTGGTAATACCAAGTTTGAAAGAGCTATATTAGATTTAGGAGCATCTATTAATGTCATGCCATATTCTATTTATGCTTCTTTAAATCTTGGACCTTTTGCGAAAACTGGTATTACCATTCATTTTGCTGATCATTTTAATGCATATCGCAAAAGAGTTGTGGAAGATGTGCTTGTGCAGGTGAATCAATTGGTTTTTCCAGCAGACTTCTATGTCCTTAAAATAGAGAATGAGACATCTCCTAATCCAACACCGATTCTTTTAGGCAGGCCATTCTCGAAAACTGCTAGAATCAAGATTGATGTTCATTATGGCACTTTGACCATGGAGTTTGATGGCAAGGTGATATGTTTTAATATTTTTGAGGAAATGAGGTACTCTAATGACTTACATTCTGTTTTTGCAGTTGACGTTATTGATTATTTGCCACAACAATGTTTTGAGTTAACTCGCAAGAATGTAGTGGATGTTGCTATTAGTGAACACATAAGGAATAGACAGTTTCCAAAGCACCAAGAAAGCTGATACAAGTGTCTAAAGAAATGGAGGAAGCTGTGAACAATCTTGGATAGACTATAGCTATCACCACAAAAGTATGATGTTTCGTACATTGAATTGGCCTTTATCTAATGAGAAACTTCTTCCTTTTGTGATGAAAGCCAATACCTTGGAGCTTAAGTCACTTCCAGATCATTTGAATTATGGATTCTTGGGTGAGAATGATACTTTTCGAGTTACAATGGAAATGGGCCTTGCACGAATACAAGAAGATAAACTCGTCCGAATACTTACAGATCACAAAATAGCTATGGAGTGGACAATTGTTGAAATCCAAGGCCCATCCATATGCATTGACCGTATCTTGTTAGAAGAGGGATCCAAGCCCATTAGAGAAGCACAATAGAAATTGGATCCTCCCATGATGGAACCAACGTCGGGCTGAGGACGTTAAACCAAGCGCTTATTGGGAGGCAACCCAATCGTTTTGAAAAATAAAAAAAAAGAAGAAAAGAAAAATAAAAAGAGGTAACAATGATCGATTTTTTGTGTCTCGAGGAGATTCCTTTCATAGGCCATCAAATTGATCAGGTTTTATCTCTTTTTGCCATCTGTCTTATTTGTTTTTATATTTTTTACTTGTTTTTTGACTTTTGTTTGCTATTGTGTTGTTATCTCTTTTATGTGTCTTTAGTTTCGTTTTTGCTCTTTTCTTTTCCTTTCTTTTGTTTAATTTGATTACTCTGTTCTTTGAGCTCATTTGTGCAGCAGCTTTTGGAAACATCCAAACGGAAGTTGAAGTCATTCGCCAAAGGTTTGAAACGTGCATATCTTGGAGAAAAACAAACCCGATCGCATTATCGGTAATATCTCTTCTTTTCTCCTCTTTAATGGATGCCGATATCTTTCTGTCGAACCTTCGTAAATATTTCCCTTCACTTCCTCAAAATGCTGTGTTTAAAATTTATAAAGTACTGATGACTAGACTTTGGGCATTGATGCTCCTAAATGTGCCTGCTGATATCCGATGGCTTATCGAAGCCAAGGTGAGATTGTCCGGTGAGCCGTACATTAATCTCACAAAATACATGCCTGGTCTAGGAAAGAGCTACTACGCCAAGAGGCGAAGAGCGAAGAGGTTACAAGTATGCTATAAATGTTCTAGATGGAATTGTAACTAGACTTGTCGTTCATTAGGTTTTGTGTCCAGGAATAGAGAAGATAAACTTTCATTTATTAAGAATGGTTTGAGTAATGAGTCGCTGGATAATGTTTTGTTAACTCTCGAGTCACATTCTTGTGGACTTGTTCAGCGTGAATTGCTTATCTATGGACACAATTTCGTGATGAATTGCAGTGTTATAGTCTAGGGAATCTGACTAAAAACGACCCTGTTTGCCAGTTCATAAGAAAACTGGATGGGAAGCAAATCCCCGACTCATAGAAGGCGTTTCAGCCGTTACTGGACGTAAAACCAGAGGAAGATGTGAGCCACAATCACAACTACTTGTCTATTTGAATGTGTGTTGTTTGTTGTAGAATTTTTTTTCTTGTTTCGTTTGATCTGATTATCAATGTTGTTTTTGTGTTGTTGTTGTTTGTTGATTTTGTTTGTTTTAATTTCAAGTTTTCTTTTTGACAAAACCATATGACTACCCTATGGCATAAGTACACGTGGGAGACAAGTGTGGACGTTTTGTCAACCTCCACCGAAAGTGTATCTCCATTTTTAATGCTTCACGTGGGAGACAAGTATGGGGGTTTTGTCAACCCCCGCCGAAAGTGTATCTCTATTTTCCATGCTTCACGTGGGAGACAAGTGTGTAGGTTTTTGTCAAACCTCGCCGAAAGCATATCTCATTTTTTCAAATCTTGGGGCGATAAATCTGCATCGAGCAACCCCCACCGAAAGTATGTCCCCATGTGTCAAAAGTTGAGAGTTTTATGGGTGTATATATACATTCTGCATATTTTCATATGTCATTCCATAACCTGTCTTGCAATTGAAAAGCATAATATCTAACGTGTCTTACACAAGATTATAGCACTTGTAGAAATGGAGAAAACACCAATTCGGCGATTCCGCAATATATGCGTATTTTGCGGGTCGTAATTTGGTAAAGATGGAGAGTTTACCACAGCAGCTCTTGATCTTGGTAGGACATTAGCTGCGAGGGGTGTTAATTTGATTTATGAAGGGGGTAGTCTTGGGTTAATGGGGTGTGTGTCAACAGCTGCATCCCTAGGAGGGAGCAAAGTTCTCGGCATTATCCTTAAACCATTAGCTGTACGAGATATCGTAGGCAACACCATGGGGGAAGAGTTACAGGTTTCTAGTATGCATGAGCGTATTGCACATATGATCATTAAATCTGATGCATTTATAGCTTTGCCCGGTGGTTATGGTGCATTAGAGGAGATATTTCAAATCACCTCTTGGGCACAGCTAAACATCCATCGGAAACCCATTGGTTTGTTAAATGTTAATAATTTTTTTGATGGTTTGTTGTCCTTTCTTGATCCAGCTGTAGAAAAAAATTTCATCTCACCGTCAGCAAGGCAAATGCTGGTTACAGCTTCAACCGCAGGAGAGTTAATTGACAAACTACAAGAATTCGTCTATTCACCTGATCCAACAATGGCTCGGATAAATTGGTTTGGAGAAGGCAACAAAAGGCGTCAACTGGATTTAACCCTCCATCTGTAATCTCTATTTGCTGGTTTGCTTCGTTTTGTTTGCTTTCTTTTTAGTGTGTTTATTTGAGATTTTTCATGTAGTTTTCTTTTTTGACTTTTTTTTTCCAGGTTTATTTTTTTCTTTCGTCCCAGGTAATATTTTCTAATCTCGGTTTTTAGAGTGGTGGCTTAAAAGTTCAAGTTCTCTTGAAACGCATTCTGGATCTCTTCAATCCATAATGGCTGAATAAGGAGGCTAACTTCTAAACTTTGTAGACCCATTCTAACTAACTTGTTTTTGTTTGCTGACTTGTTGAACTTTGTTATTTTATGAGTGATTTTAGTTTTGCGTAATTTAGAGTTGTTATGTGTTTTTATCTTTATCAGTTTTGATTTAAAAAAAAAACAATTGTGGAAAAACCTGAGAATGGCAGAATATGGGGTTTCTTTAACTCTTGAAACGCATTCTCTATAAATAAATCTGTAGTTTATTTATTTCGTGTTGTTTGAAGTGTCTTGTTTCTTGTTTTTGTTCTTTCATAATAAAGGTATATAGGCTGGAAACCTTAAGTCTGCGGGCTACTGGTCCTAAGGATTGTTGAAATATACAAGCTTGACTCAGGTGTAACAACGCCACGTACCTCTTTTCTTGCATTTTGTGGGTCGATGATAAGATAATGATTGAATTAAAAATAACTCTTGGAAAATGATAAATGATGCATGGATCTGTGTGCTTGAAATGTTTATTGGTTTTCGCTTTGCTTTTGATTCCTAGCGCAACATTGATCACTGAGCTATTATCACTGAGTTATTTGTTCACTTAGAGAAAGTTTATGTAATTTAAATGTTTCTTCAGATTTCAATGAATTCTAGAACTTGTTTGATGGTCACTCGAGGCAAAATCCTAGACTGTGCAACATTGGGGAAATGATTTAGGCCATCATTGAACCGTTTGAGCCTTAATAGCCAACCTTGACTGAAATTGATCCCTAGTTACCCCTTTGAGCCTTTGTAAGCCTTTTTCTTTGTTTACTCACTAAAAGATTTCCTAACCTCAAATGAATTTGTTCCAAACAGTTTATCCCTTACCTATGAGCATGTAGATCATTCACAATTAAATTTTGAGCTATGTTCTGGTTTTGAAAAGTTAGAGGAGGTTGGGATGTGTCATGAGCAATGCAAGTGAGTTCTATTGTGTTTGAAAAAAAAAGAAAAAAAGAAAGAAAAAAAACCAATCTGTACTTATCGTCCACGTACTTACACATTGAGAACAATGTGTTGTTTAAGTGTGGGGGAGGGGAAGTGTAATAAAAAAAAGAAAAAACAGAAAAAAAGAACAAAAGAAGAAGAATAAGAGATCTATACCCTTAAGTGTTCTTAAAAAGAATGAAACAACGAAGTGTGGAGGTATAGTTTTCTTTTGCTTTCTGCAAAAAAAAAAAAAAAAAAATTGAGTGTTCTAAATAAGTTTGGAGGAGTAACCTGGTGAATTGAAATAAAGTTGTGTTATAGGGTTGAGCTCTACATAGTCTTGAATGATTTATGTGTTTGTGGGTGATTTGAGCCAAATTATTATCCTTTATCATACCTTCACCCAAGCAAAACGTTACAAGCTTAATAAAGTCCTACTTGATCCTTGGTGTTGTGCATGTCTACATTAGTGGAGAGTGACTTGAAAAGCATGCCTATGGAGTTCATTTATACACACATCTTCAATATTAAATATGATTCATTTTTATGCATAAACTCATCCGGGTTACAAGTGATTAGGTGAGAATGGCTCTCCACACACACACTTGAGGAATTGAAATGAAGCGAAACTAATCTTTGAGATAAAATTCTTGATCAAGTGCATTATTTTGAAGTTTTCCTTGGGTTATAATTAAGTACAATCTTTGAGGCCTATTTGCAAGATAAAGCATTTGTGTGTTTTAATTTTTTGGTTGATTCTGTTTCGGTTTAGTTTTATTTCATATTGTCGTAGTTGCTCGAGGACTAGCAAAGCCTAAGTGTGGGAGAATTTGATAAGTGTCTATTTATATATCATTTTCATATCAATTCGTCCATGTTTCTTTGCTATATTCCTTGGTATTTTTATGTTTTTGTGTGGTTTTTTATGTTTGTAGGAGTTTTGGAGGAACTTACACAAATTGGAGTAAAACCCTTCATTTTCACCTCTGCTAGTCAACCAATTTCTTGGAGTTGATTGTATCGATACTGTCTCTTATACACATCTAGATGTGTATAAGAGACAGGCTATATACCATTGAAAAGCTCTCGAAGTCTATTTTCTGGAGAAATTTACGGTTCATGAATTTATGTAGTGTACCGAAAGTTGTGATAAAAATGGTATGAGAAGTGTATATTTGTAATTCCATATATCACTGGAGCATGTTATTAAATACGGGGCACTGTAGCAAGTTACTGTAGCAGAGTATTTAAACACATTTTAGGGTTTTATTTTCATAACTTGAAGAGGGGAGAACGTGGTGGAGGCTGCAGCTCTGGAATTCTTTCATCTCCTGGAGTTCTTGAAGGAGAAGGAAGCTTGGAAAGAGGAAGAACTACAATCCAAAGAGAATTACATCAAATTTGCCAAGTTTTTCCCTTTCCTTTCATTTTCTGGAATGTCTCCATGTTGTATTGTATTTACCACATTCTTAAACATGTGTAACTGAATCTGAATTGGTTGAGGGTGATTTCAAAGCCCCTTATATGGTTTTTGTAAGTTGATTGTGTAAGGAATTGTTATCCAATTCTCTAATTGAAGTTGCTTGTATTCTCCCATATTTAATGCTTATGATTGCTTGCTGATTGTATTTGAGTGTCCAACTGAATATAATCTGGTTGTGATTTATTGCTAGACTAGAAATCTTGATCCGTAATTGTCCTGAATTTCTAATCATTAGTAGCAAAATTGTGATCAGAGATTACAATTGGAGAATATAACCTAAGTTAAATAATCCGAGCTTGTGTGTTCATTGCTTAGATCAACCTATCTTTCTTATCATAATGCATCCATTGAATTAAACTCAGAGAGCTTTTTCTAGGTTGTTTAATGGATAGAGATTAAATAAAGAGCTTGTTTTATTTAACAACAAAGTAAGGAAAGATTGGGGTAATAAAGCTTGTTATTATCTACGGTTGATAACTTCAATGCTGTAATTAGATGACAATTCTACAATTAATTCGCAAATCCATATCTTGTAGTAGAGAATGATCCCTTAACCAGCTTTCCCCCATTGATTTTTCATTCAAATTTACTTTCTGTTTTGTTATTCTTTACTTGCATTCTTATTTCATTTAGTAAATCATTCAACAAAAATCCCTCCTGTTTAGTTTATTGTTGCTGGAAATACAAATTCAATTAGAATCAATCCTCGTGGGAACGATATCTTACTTATCACTTTATTACTTGTGCGACTAGTATACTTGCTAGTTTCGAACGCATCAAGTTTTTGGCGCCGTTGCCGGGGATTGATTTTCTAATTGATTTGTTATTTTGTTTTCATTGTTGATTCGTATTTTGTTTGTTTTTCTTTCTGATTGTTTGTGTTTATGCGACATGGCAGTAAATTTCCAAAAATTCAGTAGCCAATTTGAGCCACAATTACATTGGAGTGTAAATGAGGTAAGCACTCAGAACATTGACCAACAACTTTCTGAGCTAACTTCTCTTGTGGAAAACATGGCTGTAGGAGATATGCAGAAATCTTATGCATGTGACGTATATTCTACCATGGAGCATCCAATCGACATGTATCCAACTTTACAAGAAGAATATATGGAACAAGCCAATGCCATGGTTGGATTTCAAGGACAAACGAGGCAATGGTATGATCCTTTCTCTAGCACTTACAATGCTGGATGGGAAGATCACCATAATTTCAGTTACAGGAATCATCAACCAATCACTCCAAATGTCATACCAAATCAGCCACAAGGTTTTAATCAACCTAGAGTGCAGCAACCATTTCAAATGCAACCACCACCAATGCCACAACATGCACCACAACCAGCTCCAGAAAACTCAGGTATGTCACTCCAGGATATTGTTAATGAACTTGCACACTACACCATCATTCCAGCAAGGAAACGGGGCAAGTAATCCAAACTGTAATTCAAATGGAAGCAACTGCTAGCTAGCATGAGCAAATTCAAGCCAAGGCTTCAGAAGGAAATTACTTGTCAAACGATGATCAATCCAAGAGAGAATTCCTTTGTGCGTACCTTTCTTTTGCAAAATAAGAGCAATTAGATGTCCTAACCAACGAAATCACAAATTGAGGAGATGACACCACTTCCACATGAACAAAACACTGACTTCTCAGGTAAATCCTATAACTCCCATTCCTTCATATGTTTCTCCTCCACTTTTTCCTAGTAGATTTGCAAAATCGAAGGAGAAACAAGAACAAGAAATCCTGGAAACTTCTCACAAAATCGAGGTAAATATACCACTTCTGGATGCTATTGAGCAAGTACCTCATTATACAAATGTCTCAAGGAGTTATGCACCAGCAAAAGAAAGTTAAAAAGAAATGAGAAAGTAAGTGTGGGGGAAGATGTTTCAGCTATATTGCAAAGGAAAATTCCTCCAAAGTGCAAAGATACAGGTACGTTCACCATGTCATGCACCATTGGTAAAACCAAGTTTGAAAGAGTTATGTTAGATTTAGAAGCATCTATTAACATCATGCCATATTCTATTTATGCTTCTTTAAATCTTGGACCTTTTGCGGAAATTGGTATTACCAGTCAAATTGCTGATCGTTTTAATGCATATACCAAAAGAGTTGTGGAAGATGTGCTTGTGCGGGTGAATCAATTGGTTTTCCCAGCAGACTCTTATGTTTCTTGAAATAGAAGGATGGACATCTCCTATCCAACACCGATTCATTATAGGGAGAACCGATTCCTCGAAAACTGTTAGAACCAAGATTGATGTTCTGATGGCACTCTCTCATAGAGTTTGATATCAAGGTGAGTATGTTTCAATTTTTTTGAGGCAATGAGGTACTCTAATGACTTACATTCTTTTTTTGCAGTTGATGTTATTGATTATTTACCACAACAATGTTTTGAGTTAACTCGCAAGAATGGAGTGGATGTTGCTATTAGTGAACACATAAGGATAGAAAGTTTCAAAGAACCAAGAAAGCTGATACAAGTGTCTAAAGAAGTGGAGGAAGCTATGACAAGCTTGGATGAGACTAGAGCTATCACTACAAATAGGTATGATGTTTCGTACATTGAATTGCCATTATCTAATGAGAAACTTCTTCCTTTTGTGATGAAAGCCAATACCTTGGAGCTTAAGTCACTTCCAGATCATTTGAATCATGGATTCTCGGGTGAGAATGATACTTTGCGAGTTACAATGGAAATGGGCCTTGCACAAATACAAGAAGAGAAACTTGTCCGAATACTTACAGATCACAAAATAGCTATTGAGTGGACAATTGTTGACATCCAAGGCCCATCTATATGCATTGACCGTATCTTGTTAGAAGAGGGATCCAAGCCCATTAGAGAAGCACAACAGAAATTGGATCCTCCCATGATGGAACCAACGTAGGGCTGAGGACGTTAAACCAAGCGCTTATTGGGAGGCAACCCAATGTTTTTGAAAAATAAAAAAAAAGAAGAAAAGAAAAATAAAATGAGGTAATAATAATCGATTTTTGTGTCTCAAGGAGATTCCTTTCGTAGGCCATCAAATTGATCAGGTTTTATCTCTCTTTGCCATCTGTCTCATCTGTTTTTTATATTTTTTACTTGTTTTTGACTTTTGTTTGCTATTGTGTGGTTATCTCTTTTATGTG
>SNVD02000269.1:0-132386 GCA_013180625.2 Boswellia sacra
GGTCCATAAATTCCTTATAGATTTGGAAGTCATTTCAAATAGAGAAAAAGTCATTGTACTTTATTATGATAATAGTTTGGTAGTGGCTAATTCTAAGGAATCTAGAAATCACAAGAGTGGAAAGCATAAAGGAAGTCTCATCTTATACGAGAGATCGTGCAGTGTGAAGATGTGCAAACGTGTCACATTTACTCTAAGGGCAAGTTGGAGATTATTAGGTACATGCCCTAGAGTATGGATATTTTTCTATGTAATTTGTAAACATTAAGAATAAATAAAGTTGTTATTATTTACTTGTGCCTAAATATCATTGTATTAATGACTAAAGGTTCCAGAGCTTGTACATTGACAAAGTTTTTATTTGTACGAGATATATTTGAGACATAAAACTTTGTCATAGCTCAAAACTAGTTCACAACCTATAAACAAAAGTTGGGCACTTTGTTTGGACAAGGTTGTAATGTTGTTTATCTTCAATGGGAAAATGGTGAGTCTCTAACCATTTGAAATGGAGACTTGAGGTCAAAGACGCTAGTGTATTAATGAATATATTGAACATGGGCCATGTAAAAATTATATATTTGATGGAAATACCGTAAACGAATGTGAATTTCTACACCCGAGCATTAAAGGCATTCCTACCTTAATCCTAAGTGGATAGTGTACATCTAGTATTAGAATAAGGATCTAAACTACCCTCATCCTTTCAAAGATGGGTTCGAGAAGTTTGACACGAACCATTCACCTCGCTCGAATAAAAATCTGATGTCGATTAGGGTATACCGAATAAGAATAACTCGTATTGTCATATAGTCCGCCTAAGTTATTCATTTTATGCACACATTGTTCCTTTTATCTTCTTTAAGCATGTGAGGTACATTCAACCAATACAACTATATATTCATACAAAGAAAGAATGAGGAGAATATATTGCATTTCCTTCAAACATGGGGGATAGGGGAGAGGATTACATCAATTGCTCTTTAACAATAAAAGTAACCTACTTCTAGCACTTCGAATAAAATATTTCATACTTCGAATAAATTACATATTCGAATATTATATATAAGCAGTCAATTTGAGAATCAATAGATATTGAATTCCTCGCCATCATATGTGAGTCTATTCAATGTCTATCAAGCCTCTGCAAGTATATTTATACATTCCATTATCATTATAAGCGATGGTCTTTCACCACCAATGTGAGTCCACCATCACTTCATGGCATCATATAATTAAACATAGTATATTCATACATGTATTCATATCAATCAATTAGAATTCTAGCTAAGGCCATAATCTTGAATCATGGCACTTCAACCTATATTTGATATTTTTATCATGGCATCTTAGCCTATTGCTGTTCTACCATAATTCATATCAATTTATAGTGAATCATGACATTTCTAGCCTAAACAGAGTTATCATGGCATATTTTAGTGTACTTCAAGCAATCATGATAAAACATGGCTATTCTAGCCTAATCAAGCATTCAAAGGGCAATTAAGGTAATTCACACCTATTCTATGCTATTCCCTAGCATACTTTAAAGTAATCATAAGTTTTTCTATCATGATTATATTCATGTGCAATTAAGGTTGATTCTAGACAGGTGCTCCTAAGCATGACTCTAAGCATTTGCGAAGAAAATAGATTCCTAATCATGATTCTAATAAAGAAAGGAATGCGAACTTACTTCAACACACTTTTCCATCTCGTAAAACAAACAAAGGGTTAAACAATTCACAATACTTCAAAGCATTAAAATAAAACCTAAGCATGCTTATTCTAAGAATAATCAAGCCTAAACATGCTTATTCTAAGGCCAGAAAAATAAAGAAGAAAGAAGGAGGGAGAAAACAGAATTGCTCTCAAGACATACCCTTTTTGGGTTTAGAGCAATATAAGATGCCCAAAAAATATTAGACTAGAAAAGAATTCTTGAATTCTTAAGTGTGTCTTTAAGAGAAAAAAGAGAGGATTTTTAGATGTCTTGCAAAGTGAAGAGGAGGGTTGTTTATATTAGAAAGGCGTTGGACTGAAAAAACAAGCAAAGAAACAAATATGGAAGATCCATAATGCAAATTTTTTAAAATACATGACCAACAGCCGGGTGGCTGTTGACAAACCGTCGGGCGGTTGTCTAACAGCCGAGCCATTGTTCACCTTTGGTCCTTCTTATTTTGCCACTTTTCAATGTAGCCCTTTCTGACCTTCGTCTGTTCGATTGCACATAACTTTCCAAATTCAACTCCAATTTGTAATCCATACATTTCTACGAAAACTAGACATTCGTAACTTCGCAGTGGTATATGACTCATCAACAAACTCCTTCTGGATTAATGTGATTTTTTTGAAGTCACATGTCAGTTTTTGAGACCTTTCGTCAATTCCCTCTCACCCTTTTCCTCTTCAGCTTTCAAGGGCATTTCGATCATTTCTTTTACTCGACATTCATCTTCATTTCATTATCGAGCCTCAAAAATCCAATGTCTACATATGTTGATTAAATTAAGATTAATTTTAATAAATCTTAGCCCATTTAAATGGTGTAAAATCAGTGTCAAAGACCCAAGATGTAATTAGACGAGTAACACAGTAAATTATACCTAACTACAATTGTTGGTATTCCATTAAGGGTAGTTATATAAACCTGTTGCTTAATGGATGAGGCTTAAAGATATAATTTAATCAAATTAAATGATTAAGCTTTCTGTAAAAAGTTTTTAATTCAAGAGTACAACCTTTGACTTATAGTGAAATAGACCAAAGTTAACATGTGGAACCCATTATACTTATAAGATAATAGGGTATTAGGTCAACCTTATTGGAGCTTGTAATTAAATATGTCCATCAAGGTCCGTTGGGTAGTTGATATAAATTGTCTGAACAAGAATTGGACTTGAGAAATTAATTATTTAATTTAATTGGTTTTATTAGAGAATAAAGCCCAGGTATTAAATTAAATATATTTGACTAGTAAATGGGCTCATTATTTAATTAATTTAATTAATTAATAATAGAGTATTTTAACCAATTCAATTAATTAGATTAATGAGCTTATAATTAATGTGATTAATTAAAAGCCTACACAAAATTAGGTTGGACCTAATTGAGTGTTGAAAGCCGAATTAAAAACTTAATGAGATTAAGTTCTAGGAGCCCAAAAAATTAGTCAGACTAAGTCTAGCCTATTAGGCTTACAAATCAAAATTGGACAAGGATTAAAAGAGCATAAAAGGATGAATTAGGTCGGTATTGTGGAGATTTAAGTGAAAAAGTTGTTACTGTTTACACAATACTAATCAACGATTACTGTTCACATAATACTGTTCATCGATTATTATTTGCATGATATTGTTTACCTACTTTCATCCATCTCTGTTCATCCGGTATAGTCCAGTGATATTAATACGCCTACACGTCTTGTTCAGGTAGTTTTCAAACATATCTAGAAACTGAAGTTGCAAGAAACCAAATCAAAATTTTAAAGCCTGTGCTCACAAGATCTTATTTGCGAAGCTATTCTATAGTCTTGAAGTGTTTAGATTTGGCATTGGGTTCTTACATGAAGCTTATCTTGCTACATGAGAAGGCAGAAGTGAATCTCTCTAAGGTTACTGGTATACTCTTATCTAAAGAAAAAAGGTTGACTAGTGAAAATTATTCTTCTTTTGAGAATTTAGAATATGTGGCTGCTGAAAATAGGAAGAAGAGCTCCAAAAAGTAGGAAGTAGTCTGATGGAGGTGTGGATAGCCTAGGCATGTTAAAAGAAATTGTGCAAATGGTGAAGCAGATTCAGCTACTAGCTCCAAAGAAAATATTGATGGTTCAGCTAATAATGTATCCCTATGCTATAGGAGATGATCTTGTTCACTAAGAAGGATATGTACACCCTCACGGCTTTTCGCTAGGTGTCATGAAAAAGGATGTGCCACTACTAAAGGATCTATGAGTTTACACATAGACATTTGGTTTGGCTTTAATGTAGGGTGTATGGTGACAGGTATGTTGGTAGCTAAAAAACTCTGAGAAAAGCCAAACATAGGGGTTGCACCATACGTTTTTAGCAAGTTTTTTCAACATATAGCTGAGGTGAAATCTTAGAATGGGTGTATACTAAGTGAGTGTAGTATTTATGGTAGAGTATGGTAACTCTCTGGTTTGAGGATGGTAATTGTTTGGTTTGAGGATTTTGGTTGTTGGTAAGAGATAGTGTTAATATTTAGCTAAGGTGGAGATATGTTAGGATATTCGCTAAATAAAAGGGATCTTCCTAAAAATCCTAAAAGAAATTCCTAAAGTTCTGATAAGGAAAGGAACTTTTTGAAATAGGAGAATCCTACTTCAACTAGGAAAAGAAGAATGAATAATCATATTTTAAATAGTAGAGTTTTATTAGGAAAGGAAGAGGATTGCTATTATAAATAGGAAAAGGTAAGGAGAAGACTTGGAAGCCTATATAAAGGATCCTACTCCTTGATTACAAGTGCACCACTTGAAGCACTTCAAGTTTAGCTCTAGGGAATTCCTTCTAGTGAGGTGATTAAAACTCCTCTTAGGGGTGTGCATGTGAGTGAGAGAGCTTGACAAAGAGAGAGTATATTGGAGTTATTGGAAATGGTTATTAAGAGTGAGTTCAAAGTCTATGTGATTTTAATATTTTTCATATAGTAAAATTTTGTCTCTAATAGACCGTAGTTTTTCTTCGCTTTTGGAGTACTAAAATCTTGTGTCGTTATTATTTTATTGTTCTTATTTCTCTATCATTCGCCTTTGTTTCACACAAAGTCAAACGATAACGTTTTCTGAAAATTTTTTTAAAATTAAAATTTATAATATTTAAACAATTTTTTATATTAACAAATCTAAATTATTGTAATAATTTTTCAAAACATTATTTTTAAAGAAAAATTAAATTTTAACTATTAAATAAATAAATAAATTTTTATCATTATCAATATAAATTTGTGTATATCTTACTGTAATTTTGTTTAATAAATAATAGATTTGTTTGACAAATTATTTTGTCATTTAATATGCTTTTTAAGAATTTTATATTAGCTTAATATATAATTATTTATTTTTTATTAATTTTATTTAATAATAGATATCATATATTTTGATATTGGGGGTATCTATGTTCAATTAATATATGAGCAATGCTACACCTACAACTCATTTATAACCAACTCTCCTTATGACCTGAATTTGTAAAAATTCATTGGAGGAGGAGAAAACAAAAATGAATAAGGGTAATTATATTTCTAATAAGATTTTGCCAACTCAGGTTATAGTAAGAGTTGGTTATAAATGGGCTATAGATGTCATATTATTCTTAATTTATAAGTGATTCCTTTCCATCCAGAATTTTATTGTCAAATTAAACAAAGGAAAATATCCCCATAACCCTTTTCTTTTCCCTCCTTTTTTCATTTTCCCCCATTTTTCCTTTCCTCCTTTTTTTCCTTTCTTACAACCAAACACAATCTTGATGTTTGGATCATAAATCTTGATCTAGATAAATTCGATAGACAATATTCTTGAATTTATTGAAGTCTAAAATGTAGACCATAAAATTGTTCTCTAATGGCGTTTTTCAAATTTGAAAGTTTTGATGATAAATATCATGCCTCAAAATGAAGTACTGATGAAGAACCAATGAGGGATACTTTTAATATTTTTAGGAATTTTGGTTTGTAATAAGAATTGAGATTATTTTCCTAATTCAATTAGATTTTAATTAGGAACTTAATTAGGTTTTAATTCTAATAAGCAATAATTTGTTTCCTAATTAAGTCATTTCTTATTTTTCTTAGGGTTTTGGCCATTATAAAAAAGGTCTTGGTTGTTATGCTTTGTAGGTTTGAATATAGATTAATAAAATTAGTTTCTCCTCTATTGATAACCTCTTCTTGTTCTTTTCTTTTTCTCTTTCACTACAAGAAATTTTTTACATATTTGACACATTGGTTTTGTATATTTGAGGGTTCCCTTAAAACTCAGTCAAATATAACACAATTTTATAAAGTCAACCCGCCTTTACACTTATTTGACGCTACTATAATTTAACAAAATTACAAAATTGCCATTTTATATAAATACTATCTTCCCTCCTGATTTTTGGCATTTCCCTCTTGCCCTAGCCGCTCTCTCTTCATCTCTTCCGCCCTCTCCCTCTCTGCGTCTTCCATTATGCTAGAAATCACTTGTCCCCTCCCTCCCTTCCTCTATTAAGTGATTGAATCCTTACCGATTTGTGTCCTCCCTCACTCACTCCATCGCCCCCTCCCTCACGCCCTCGATTCGTTGCTGAGCATCTCCGATTTCTCACCTCTGGTAAGTTGCATTCTTTGTGATTGAGTGAGCCGCAGATGTCTCCACCTCATGACACCTCTCCAGTCATCATTGTCAACACCTCCAAAATTGTCAATTAAAGGTATGTAGTCACCATTTTTTTTGGGGAATATTGGAGTTATGTTCTCTAAAAAATTTACCAAAGAGACTACATAGATGAGCAAACAACATTTATTTGGAAGCCCATGTTGTACATATAATGGGATTTTTTTTAAAAAAATTTGAGTTGTGTTTTTGTTCGGTGATTGAAGGGAAGGCAGGATGAGACAGATGTTGCACATGGATCTTTTTTTTCTTTTTTTAAAGGTGGAGAGAATCCTCATTGATTCTGAGTTTCGATGGCGTGTCTGTAACTGTTGTTGCAAAACTTGGGAAGAAATCTAGGGAGTGTCTCCATTCCTCACACTAATTTTCTAATTTCAGTTGAATGCGGGAAGTTAATTTCTCTAGACTATGACATATTACAAATTGGATTTGCCATGAGCCCTTAAAATTAAGGGTTGAAGAGGTAGGTAACTCTCACCTGATGTTGCCATTACATTGTCTTGTTAGCCAATTTCACTTGGTAAGAATACTGTAATAGTTCAGATGAATGGTTGTAGTGAGTTAAGGGCTATGGATGTGCTTTATTTTTTGTCCTCTAGCTTAAGTTATAGAAATTCACCATTATAAATCTTTTATCTATTATTATAATTATTATTATTTTTTCAAATTGATTTAACTATGCTTGATGATGAATACCTCAGATTACTGTTATATTTGGGATCCATGGTTGCAATATGAATGCACAAGATAGTTTTATATATTTGCAGCATTGCCACCTTTATTGATATTTATCTTGCATTCTTTTAGAATAATGGTTAATTTCAAATTTTGTGCTTACTTCCTGCTAATTGATAGATGAGTGAAAAATTGAAACTGAATTTTGCTTTTAGCAGTTCAAGAAGCTTTTATGTGAAAGATTAATTTTATTTACAAGGATATTTTCATGCAAGACTATGGTCATCGCGTTAGACTAGCAACTCATTCAAATTTTAAAGACTTTGTCTTGACTGCTGGGTTGGAGTTCTATCCTTTAGGTGGAGATCCGAAAGTTCTCGCCGGGTGTATGTTCCTAGATGTTCCACCTACAATTATATCTGTGATAATTTGTGGAATTTGTTTTGGTTGTCTGTTGCTTTTATTGGAGTGGTTACTATCTCTTATGTGTTGTCCAAATGCATTGTTGACTTGCACAAAGAATTTGACACACATATAATTGAGGTTTTGAAGTGTATCTGGGGCAGCCAACCCTATCTGATATTCACCTAGTCTGATTCTTGATATGTGTCAAATCATAGATTCCAGGTTCTTAATTGCTTTGCATGCTCAAAAATAATATTTTAGTTGGACTACTGATACATAGTTCTATTTCTTTAATTTATGTATATGATAACACTTATACTGAAAGGTGATATTTTTGTAATTGTTCTAGCAGTTAAATTCAACCTGGAAATAGTTTCTATCACCATGGACGTTTTTTGTCTTTGATAGTGAATGGTTATTTGGTTATTATTTCTTGTTCTGGAGTTGATAGGCCTAAGAATGACTAAGTTGGTTCAAATAATTGTAGCAGCCTGTGTAAATAAATTTGAAGATGATTATTTGACAATAACTTTTTTAAGTAACTTCCTATTAATGATTATCTTTTCTCTGTGCAGATATGGTTAAAAACAAGGGATTCCTGCCATTAGGTCCGTCTTAGATACCTGTTCAAAGAAATCAGATGAAGGAAATTATTTACTCTTTACTTCCAGCTTGCAGAGAACCTGATTTGGATTCTGGTATCGCCTTTAAGGCAGATGCAATCATTGCTAACCCCCCGGCATATGGTAAAGTTTCATACCCATTAATTGATCTTTGTTGTAAAATCTTTGCAATTTCTTCTCAAGCAAATCTTTATCAAAAGAATGATTTGTTTTTATGACTTGAAAATGTTGTACCATGTAAGATGTATATCTTGCTGGAAACAGATTTGAGAAAGAGAACAAATAAAGAAAAATTTATAAAAAGCAATTTGTTTTTAGTCATTTTTTATCCCATTAAAGAATGACTGATTCTAATAATAGAACTACTGGGATTGGCCCTTTGCTTTTTCTTCTTATTACATTTCTATATTCAATTGATTGTATATACAGAGAAGCAAAGTCTCCTACTGCATATATCTGTGTAATTGTTGACTGGAAGTATTGATTTGTGTAGCCTCTGAATTTCTGTTAATGGTGGTTGTCAATTGTTCCAAGGAGTTGCTGTGGAAATGTTACAAGACATAGTTTGAAATAAAAAAAAAATGTAAATATCAATAAGGTATATCCTTGTTTAACACCTTTGAAGAGTTCTTTTGAATGTCACCAGAAATGCTAAATATGAGGAGTTATTAGGTACATGCTTGTAGCATGAGGTGACAATGATTCTGTAAGAGCATAGATGCCACTACTGAATCACAGATGTCTATCTTTTTGAAATTCATTTATACAATTTCTGCACATAACCAAATGCTCAATACAATGGGCTAATCTATGTTTAATTCATACACAAGTTAATGCATATTTCTTTTGTCATTTTTTCCTTTTCAATCTCTTTGGTAATATCTTCTTCTAATTCCTAATTATTTAGATTGTATGGATTGGGATGATCATGCCCTATCCTTTACTTTATCAGCTTATAGTTCCTCTAGTAATTTATTTCAACCTACGTTGATGTTTCCTTGATCAAGATTATACTTAACCTTTGCAAATGCCTTTTAGGGCATACCCATGTGGCAGAGGCACTAAAAATACCGATTCATATATTTTTCACAATGCCATGGATGTAACTCTTGTATCGGTAATGGAAACTAGCTGATTTTAAATGTTCCTTACATCTTTAAAATTTCAAGTTTTACAATTTTGTGCTGTCTTCTTGTTTTGTCTCAGTTAGTTGTTCTATTCCATGGTTTGATGGGGAATCTTAAATTACTTTGCACAATCTTTGTCCTCTAGGCCAACCAGTGAGTTTCCACACCCTTTGTCCCGCGTCAAGCAATCAACTAGATATCAAGTGAGCCAATCAAATTTTGTCTTCTCTTGCTATATATATATGTGTATATATGTGTGTGTATACACACACACACACACACACATATATGTATGTATGTATGCATATCCTTTTGTTTGTATATATTTTCTTCTTTGACTTTTTTCACTATGTACTTACAACTATCTTATCAAATTGTTGACTCATTGATTTGGCTTGGAATAAGAGACTTGATTAATGACGTGAGGAAAAAGATAGATTTCCCCTGGAAGGAGGTGGGCATGTACATGTTAGCCCTAAGGCTACATGATAATTTTGATGATAACAATACACATTGATTAATTGAGATTTACTAACATGTTTATTTATGTGCAAGAGTAAGATCATTGAAATAATTCTAAAATCAAGAAGAGGCTTATTAAAATGAAGTGTTGAAGTTAAGGAGAAGACTACATGTTAAAGGCACCAAAGTTTAAGAACAAGGTTTGATTCAAGGAATGTGACACATGAGCAATGTTCAATCAATTGATCATATATTTCTCTGCAAATGTCAAAATATTGTGATTCTTGAGCCTTTGGAAAGCTTCTCAATTTATAACATTTCATATGTTTTAAAGAAATTCAAATTTCAAGTGTAAGGTTGTCCAAATCATCATGCAAATTGAAAGACAAATGGAAGCAGCTGACATGAGCACCGAATACTCTTTTGGACATATCTTGAGCTAGAAAAATCAAAATGACTTGATTATTGTGGCATTGGAAAGAGGACTTAATGAACCACATTTCATATGTTCTAAATAAATTCAAATTTCAAACGGAAGGTCGACATAATTGACATGCAATTCGGTGGACTGACACAGAGAAGAAAAATCAACTCATTTGAGCACCGAATGATGTTTTGTCCATATCTTGAGTTAGAGATATCCAAATGACTTGATTCTTATGTTATTGGAAATATTATTCAATGGAGCAGATTTCATATTCTTTGAAAAAGTTTAAATTTCAAACAGAAGACCGACATAATACACATGCAAATTGGTGGACTAACACATGAAAGAAAAATCAAGTCACATGAGCACCAAATGGCATTTTAGCCATATCTTAAGCTACAGATATTCAAATGACTTGATTCTTGATGTGTTAGAAAGCTTATTCAATTGTACAGATCTTTTATGTTTTGTATATTTTCAAATTTCAAACGAAACATTGACAAAAATGGAAGACAAGATTACAGTTTTTATGATGGGCAGAAAATTTGTAGTTGGTGTCTGCATTTGATTAAGTTCATCCCATTTGCCTATAAAAGGAGCCCTTCTCCCATGCATTCAACAAGCATTTTATCAAACAAAAAAAAAAAACAAGAGAAATATCAAGTCTAGAGAGCTTTTATATTCTTTATCTACTCTTTGAAGAGAGTTGTACTTTTGTTATAAAAATTTACTTGTTCTTGTATTGTGGTGAGAGTGAGATCTTCTTGTAAAGGATAAAAGTTATCCTTGAGAGAACTCTTTCCTTGGTGAGGTTGTTCATCAAGAAGAACTCTTGGTGTGGTGTTATCAAGGGTTGAAGGAAGTTGCCTTGGTGAGGTTGTTCATCAAGAAGAACTCTTGGTGTGGTGTTATCAAGGGTTGGAAGAAAAAGTCTTGGTGAGGTTGTTCATCAAGCAAGTTGTAAAGATTTCTACAACTTAGTGGAAAGCTTAGCTCGTGGAGCTAGGAGCCCGTGGACGTAGGCAAGGTTTGCCGAACCACGTAAATTGAGTTTGCACTCTCTCTATCCCTTTCCTCTTTACATTTACTTGCACTTGTGATTGTTCATCATTATTATTCTTTTGATTGCATCTTTGATAAATTCTAATTTCATCTTCTTCACCTTTATTCTCAAAGAAAGAGTGAACTAATTTTAATCTTTCAAGAAAAGTTTTCTAAATTCGTTTTGATAAATAAAAACCCAATTCACCCCCCCTCTTGGGTTGCCATACCTGGGTCAACAAGTGGTATCAGAGCAAGGTTGCTCAATTTTTTAAATCTTAATTGATTTTTTAGCTATGGCAACTTTTAATTCAACTTCATATGTTGAGGAGCTTTCTATCTCTAGACCTCCATTTTTTAATGGAAGTGACTACTCTTATTGGAAAACTAGAATGAGTATTTTCTTGAAATCTTTTGATTATGATTTGTGGTCTATTGTCTTGGAAGGACCTTTTGTTCCTACCAAAATTGAAAATGGAGAATGCATGCTTAAAGAACCTAAAGAGTTTAGTGAAGATGATAAAAAGAAATAAAGTTTGAATGCTAAAGCTATGAATGTGTTATATTGTGCTCTAGATAGAAATGAGTTTAATAGAATATCTACTTGTTCTACGGCACAAGAAATATGGAACACACTTGAAGTAACTCATGAAGGAACTAGTCAAGTTAAAGAATCCAAAATTAGTATGCTAGTTCATAGTTATGAGCATTTTAAGATGAAATCGGATGAATCAATTTCTGAAATGTTTACTAGATTTACGGATATTATTAATAGTTTGAAATCTCTTGGTAAATCTTATTCTAATGTTGAAATGGTGAGAAAGATTCTTAGGTGTCTACCAAAATCTTGGGAGGCAAAGGTGACGGCAATTCAAGAAGCAAAGGACCTCACCAAACTGCCATTAGAAGAACTTATGGGTTCTCTCATGACTCATGAAATCACCTTGAAGGAGAATGAAGAAGATTTCAAGAAAAAGAAAAATATCGCTTTCAAATCTTCAACAAAAGAAGATGATGAGTCCGACGATGAAGATCTTGCATTCATCACAAGAAAGCTAAAAAGGATGATTAGAAGAAACCAAGGATTCAAGAAGAATTCTAGAAGGGAGTACAAAGGCAAAGCTCAAAGCAAGATAAGAAAAATGATCAAGTCATTTGCTATGAGTGCAAGAAACCGGGACATGTAAAGATGGATTGTCCTTACTTCAAGAGTCAAAACAAGAAATCCAAAGCAATGAAAGCCACAAATTGGGATGATAGTGAAGCTAGCTCCACCGAAGAAGAAGATTGCGAAGTGGCAAACATGTGCTTCATGGCTTTAAGTGAAGATGAGGTAAGTATTCTAAACTATGATCCTAAACTTTCATATGATGAATTACTTGAAGCATTCCAAAATTTACATGTGCAAGTTGATAAACAAAATTCAAAAATCAATGCTTTCAAAAAGAAGTCAAAAATCATGTTATCTCAATTAGAAGAGTTGGTGGAAATAAATGAAGCTTTAGAAAATGAAAATGAAATTTTAAAGCAAAAAGATTTTGAAAGTTTGGAAAGTCAAATACATTTATTAAAAACTGAAAATGACATTTTAAAACAAAAGGATTTTGATAAATTGGAGAAACAAAATGCTATTTTGAAAAAGGAAAATAATGACTTAAGAAATATTGTTGATAGTTTTACAAAAAGCACAAAAAATTTGAATTCTATGTTACAAAACCAAAGGTGTGTTTTTGATAAAAGAGGTTTAGGATATAAAACTCATAAAAATCAAAAGTATTTTAAAAATTATTTTGCCCATGCATCTTCTAGGAATAATCCTAATCATTCATGTACTTATTGTGGAAGAAAAGGACACAAAGTGCATTTGCTATATTAAGAGAAATCCTAATTTGAAACAAATATGGGTTCCAAAAAGTACATAACTAACCCCCAAGGACCCAAGAACTTTTGGGTACCAAAAAGTTACTCCTTGAATGTTGATTGTAGAGACAAAGTGGCAAACACATGTGGTATTTAGATAGTAGATGCTCAAGGCATACGACCGGAGATGCCTCCAAGTTCTCAAGATTAATCATGAAGAAAGGAGGATATGTGACCTTCGGTGATAATGCCAAAGGAAGGGTAATCGGACATGGTGATATTGGTAACCCTTCTTCACCTATTATTAAAGATGTTTTGCTTGTTCATGGTTTAAAACATGATTTGATTAGCATTAGTCAATTGTGTGATAAGGGATATTTTGTTACTTTTGAGCCTAATAGATGTGTGATTAAGGATGTTAGTAACAATAAGACATTATTTGTTGGTAATAGATGTGGTAATATTTATACAATTGATATTGATGTTAATGATCATGTAGAAAATTGTTTCATTGTTAATCATGATGCTTGGTTATGGCATAGAAGGTTAGGTCATGCTAGCATGGACACAATTTCAAAAATTTCTAAAAATGATTTAGTTAATGGTCTTCCAAAAATAAAATTTGAAAAGGATAAGATTTGTGATGCTTGTCAATTTGGAAAACAAGTGAGAACTTCTTTTAAACAAAAGAAATTTATTTCAACAAATAAACCTCTACAATTACTTCATTTGGATTTATTTGGACCATCAAGAACTCAAAGCCTTGGTGGAAAGTATTATGTTTTTGTTATTGTGGATGATTATTCAAGATTCACTTGGGTATTATTCTTGAAAACTAAAAATGAGGCCATACAAGCTTTTTCAAAATTTGCAAAAAGAGTCCAAAATCAAAAAGGGTATTCTATTGTGTCCATTAGGAGTGATCATGGTGGTGAAGTAGACAATGTTGCATTTGAAAATCTTTGTGATGAAAATGGTTTTGAACATAATTTTTCCTCACCTAGAACTCCACAACAAAATGGTGTTGTTGAGAGGAAAAATAGGACTATCCAAGAAATGGCTAGGACCATGTTACTTGAAAATAATTTGCCAAAATATTTTTGGGCCAAAGCCGTTAATACCGCATGCTTTATAATCAATAGAGCCCATATTAGAGCTTTAATAAAGAAAACTCCTTGTGAACTTTGGAAAGGAAGAAAACCCAACATTGAATTTTTTAAAGTTTTTGGATGTAAATGTTTTATTTTAAACACCAAGGATAACCTTGGAAAATTTGATGCAAAAGCCGATGTTAGAATTTTTGTTGGCTACTCCAACCATAGTAAAACATATAGAGTTTTTAACAAAAAGACTCTTACAATTGAAGAATCTATGCATGTTGAATTTGATGAAACTAATGTTATTTCTCAAAGAATTTAGATGATGATATTGTTGAGGTAGAAAGGCAAATCAAAGAATCAAGGCTTGATGAAAAGAGCCAAGATGAATTACAACTTCAACAACAAAAGCTTGAGGAAGTAAATGATTCTTCCCAAGAATTACCAAAGGAATGGAGGTATGCAAAAGCTCACCCTAAAGATCTCATTATTGTTGAACCATCACAATGTATGAAAACTAGATCTTCTTTTAAGAACTTTTGTAATCATTTTGCTTTTGTCTCTCAATTTGAACCAAAATCTTTTAAAGAAGCCGAAAATGACGAAAGTTGGATTTTGGCTATGCAAGAAGAATTGAATCAATTTGAGAAAAATCAAGTTTGGGAATTAGTCCCTAGACCCAAAAATCATTCTATTATAGGCACAAAATGGATTTTTAGAAATAAAATAGATGAAAATGGCACCATTATTAGAAACAAAGCTAGACTTGTTGCTCAAGGATACAATCAAGAAGAAGGTATTGATTATGAGGAAACCTTTGCACGTTGCTAGATTAGAATCCATTAGAATGTTGTGTGCATTTGCATGTCATAAAAATTTTACATTATATCAAATGGATGTCAAAAGTGCATTTTTAAATGGTTACATTATGGAGGAAGTATATGTAGAGCAACCTCCTGGTTTTCAAAATCATGATTTTCCAAACCATGTTTTCAAACTCAAAAAGGCACTTTATGGCTTGAAACAAGCACCAAGAGCATGGTATGATAGATTGATCAAATTTCTCAGTGATAATGGTTTCGAAATGAAAAAAGTTGATACTACTCTTTTTGTTAAAACAAAAAATAATGATTTATTAATTTTTCAAATCTATGTTGATGATATTATATTTGGTGCTACTAATGTCTCTATGTGTGAGGAATTTTCCAAGTGCATGCAACAAGAATTTGAAATGAGCTTAATGGGAGAATTAAATTTCTTCCTTTGACTTCAAATCAAGCAATCAATAGATGGGATCTTCCTTAATCAAGCTAAATACACAAGAGATCTTCTCAAGAAGTTTGGCATGGATAATTCAAGGACACATAACACACCTATGGGCACATTAACCAAGCTTGACAAAGATGAAAAAGGAAAAGATGTTGAGGTAACAAAATATCGAGGTATGATTGAGCTCTCTTTTGTATTTAACTGCTAGTAGAAGACCTGATATTATGTTTGTGTGTTATGTGTGGCTAGATTTCAATCTTGTCCAAAGGAATCCACCTTAAGCTGTCAAAAGGATATTTATATATCTTCTTAGAACCATAAATCTAGGTCTTTGGTATCCTAAGTTTCATAATTTTGATCTAATTAGTTATTCGTATGCGGACTTTGCTGGAAGTCTTCTGATAGAAAGAGCACTAGTGGCTCTGTGCTAGTTTCTAGGACATGCATTAGTCTCATGGTTTTTATAGAAAACAAAATTCTGTTGCCTTATCACCGCGAAGGCCGAGTATATTGCAGTAGGAAGTTGTTATGCACAATCTCTTTGGATGAAACAAATTTTAAAAGATTATGTTGTGGTATTTGATCATATTCCCATCAATTGTGATAATACAAGTGCCATCAACATTTCAAAAATCCAATACAACACTCTAGGACTAAGCATATAGAGATTAGACATCATTTTATTAGAGATCATGTGCAAAAAGGTAATATTTCTTTAGAATTTGTTCCCACCGATAAACAATTAGCCGATATATTTATAAACCCCTTAGTCAAGATAGATTTAGCATAATTAGAAGAGAATTAGTCATGTTGGATATGTCTTAATTTTGCCTTTAATATGATAGCATATTTAAGGGGGGAAGATATTTAGGGGGAGTAGTTAATTTGATTACATTTTTTTTTTTTTGATGATAACAAAAGGGGTGAAATAGTTGGATTGCTTTATAGTCATAACAAGTGCCATTGCTTTTTGGCTTGTATTGTTGATTTTATTTTCATTCTTGATTTTAGAGTATTTTTAAAAAGCAGCAAGGGTTTGTCATCATAAAAGGGGGAGAATTGTTAGCCCTACTGCTACATGATAATTTTGATGATAACAATACACATTGATTAATTGAGATTTACTAACATGTTTATTTATGTGCAAGAGTAAGATCATTGAAATAATTTTAAAATCAAGAAGAGGCTTATTAAAATGAAGTGTTGAAGCTAAGGAGAAGACTACATGTTAAAGGCACCAAAGCTTAAGAACAAGGATTGACTCAAGGAATATGACATATGAGTAATATTCAATCAATTAGTCATATATATCTCTACAAATATCCAAATGACGTGATTCTTGAGCCTTTAGAAAGCTTACTCAATTTATAACATTTCATATGTTTTAATGAAATTCAAATTTCAAGTGCAAGGTTGTCCAAATCATCATGCAAGTTGAAAGACAAATGGAAGCAGCTGACATGAGCACCGAATACTCTTTGGACATATCTTGAGCTAGAAAAATCAAAATGACTTGATTCTTATGGCATTGGAAAGATGACTTAATGAAGAACATTTCATATGTTTTTGAAAAAATTCAAATTTCAAATGAAGGCCGACATAATTGACATGCAATTCGGTGGACTGACACAAAGAAGAAAAATCAACTCACATGAGCACCGAATGGTGTTTTGGCCATATCTTAAGATAGAGATATCCAAATGCTTTGATTCTTAATGTTTTGGAAAGCTTATTCAAATATTAAGATCTTTTATGTTTTGAAGAAATTTCAAATTTCAAATGGAAGGCTAACAGAATTATCATTCAATTTGGTGGACTGACACAAGAAAGAAAAATCAAGTCACATGAGCACCGAATGGTGTTTTGGCCATATCTTGAGCTACAGATATCCAAATGACTTGATTCTTAATGCGTTGGAAAGCTTTTCAAATGTGAAAATATTTTATGTTTTGCAGATTTTCAAATTTCAAACGGAACATTGACAAAAATGGAAGACAAGATTACGGTTTTTATGGTGGGCAGAAAATTTGGAGTTGGTGTCTTCACTTGATTAAGTTCATCTCATTTGCCTATAAAAGGAGCCATTCTCCCATGCATTCAAGAAGTGCAAGAGAAGCATTTTATCAAGCAAAAAGCAAGAGAAATATCAAGTCTAGAGAGCTTTTATATTATTTATCTACTCTTTGAAGAGAGTTATACTTTTATTGTAAAAATTATCTTTGTTCTTGTATTGTGGTGAGAGTGAGATATTATTGTAAAGGATAATAGTTATCCTTGAGAGAACTCTTGTTGTGTGTTATCAAGAGTTGAAGGAAAGTTGCCTTGGTGAGGTTGTTCATCAAGAAGAACTCTTGGTGTGGTGTTATCAAGGGTTGAAGGAAGTTGCCTTGGTGAGGTTGTTCATCAAGAAGAACTCTTGGTGTGGTGTTATCAAGAGTTGAAGGAAGTTGCCTTGGTGAGGTTGTTCATCAAGAAGAACTCTTGGTGTGGTGTTATCAAGAGTTGAAGAAAAAGTCTTGGTGAGGTTGTTCATCAAGCAAGTTTTAAAGATTTCTACAACTTAGTGGAAAGCTTAGCTCGTGGAGCTAGGAGCCCGTGGACGTAGGCAAGGTTTGCCGAACCACGTAAATTGAGTTTGCACTCTCTCTATCCCTTTCCTCTTTACATTTACTTGCACTTGTGATTGTTCATCATTATTATTCTTTTGATTGCATCCTTGATAAATTCTAATTTCATCTTTTTCACCTTTATTTTCAAAGAAAAAGTGAACTAATTTTGATCTTTCAAGAAAAGTTTTCTAAATCCATTTTGATAAATAAAAACCCAATTCACCCCCCCTCTTGGGTTGCCATACCTGGGTCAACAAATCCTAACTTTAAAAAAAAAAACTTTATATATTTTTGTTTTCAAATAAGTTGTTATACAATATAACTCTCATTAATCGTTTTATTTCCTCCTGAAATAGCTCTAAGAAATTAATAAGTATATTTTGGTAAAAAAATTGTCTACCCAATTTTTTTTTTTTTTTGTAAATTGTAGTGTTGAATGATGGTTGGCTACAATCTTCCCATAGATATCAAGTTTATCATCAACATTTTAATAGATAAAAGGGTTATAATAAACAAAAAGAATATCTTCTTGGGTCAAAACATGACCCTAAATGTAAAGGGGCCATTCAAAACCAAAACCTAATATATGTTATATGTCATGCAAGTCTGTGTCTTGCTAGAGTAGGTTTAAGCATAATTTGTTAGGTTCTCAAGTAATAATAATAAGCAATCTTAACATATATTTTAAGAATAAATATATTAATATCTCAAATATCGCCTCTTGAAGATTGTACAATTTAATTATAAAAATTATCTTAATTATAATGAATTTTTTATCTATTTTGAATAATTTTTGTATTATTAAATATAATCTTCAAGAAAAACCTTTATATATTTTCTTTTGGATTTAAAAAAATTGTAATTAGATGTTGCAATCATAATAAATATATAAAGAGTTGGAAAGCAGCATAGAACTATTAAAGTTTCGTATTAAATGCATAAATAACCTTTATTAAATATTAAAAAAAAACTCAAAGCCATAACTCTTACATCATAGACAATATTAATTAGCTTTTACACATTTGTGGTGACCTAAGAGACAGATCACCACTTGTAATTCCTTATAAAATCATGACCAAAATAATTGCATATTCTCCCTCTACCCTTTAAAATCACTTGTTTTTTAGTCGTCTCATCCAACTTGTTAGCTTGACTCACTAATCTCGGCTATAATTTCCATAAATTCCTAAATTTATTAGTTTATTCAGATTATGAATATAGACATTGAGTTAATATTGCATAGTGAGTCCAAAAACAAAACATATATTTCAACACAAAATTGATAAATGTATTCAACCAATTTGATAAATAAATAAATATGTGCGTCTATATATATGTTGTGAATTGAGTAAATTAACAAAGTTTATACAACCAGATTGATGTCTTTTTTTTTTTAAAGATTAATCAAAGAATGGAGAAGCTAAAAGTAATCAATATTAAATAAGACATTAAATAATATCATTTTCATAAAACTTAACATGCCAAACTTCTCTTTGCTATTGTCCTTTACTACCCTATAAAAAGCATAAATCAAGTATATGAATCTATGATGCCATTACCAACTACAATAATTATTTTTCAAAATGATAATTCAATTTTTACCGAGATTAATACTACTGATTCCTTTTTTTTGTGATAAATTTGATATATTGAGCAATATGGTTTAATGTATAAATATTGTTACAAAGATATTGAACTACTATGACAAGTGATATTGTGATTTTATTTTATTGTCATATCACTTGGGGACTATACTTAGGAGGTACAACATTACTCTTTTATCAATTATCAATCATAATGATGCTAACCAATAATAGCCTTTTTGTTAAAACTTGATAATTGAGAGTTCTAGTCATTAGTTTCATTTAGTTTATAATTGACTTGAAGATTTTTCATCCCTAATATATATGTTAATTCATAAAACATCAATACTGAACATTTTCTCTACACATATATAAACTGATATGACAAATAGATAACTTTACCTTTAGTAGTACCACTTGTTGACCCAGGTATGGCAACCCAAGAGGGGGGATGAATTGAGTTTTTATTTATAAAAACGGATTTAGAAAACTTTTCTTGAAAGATCAAAATTATTTAAATCTTTCTTTAAGAACAAAGGTGAAAAAGATGAAAATAGAATGCAATCAAGAGAATGGCAATAAAGAACAATCACAAGTGCAAGTAAATGTAAAGAGGATAGGGATAGAGAGAGTGCAAACTCGATGTACGTGGTTCGGCAAACCTTGCCTACGTCCACGGGCTCCTAGCTCCACAAGCTAAGCTTTCCACTAAGTTGTAGAAATATTTACAACTTGCTTGATGAGCAACCTCACTAAGACTTTTTCTTCCAACTCTTGATAACACTACACCAAGAGTTCTTCTTGATGAACAACCTCACCAAGACAACTTCCTTCAACTCTTGATAACACCACACCAAGAGTTCTTCTTGATGAACAACCTCACCAAGGTAACTTCCTTCAACCCTTGATAACACCACACAAAGAGTTCTTCTTAATGAACAATCTCACCAAGGAAACTTTCTTCAACTCTTGATAACACACAACAAGAGTTCTCTCAATGATAACTATTATCCTTTACAAGAATATCTCACTCTCACCACAATACAAGAACAAAGATAATTTTTACAACAAAAGTATAACTCTCTTTAAAGAGTAGATAAAGAATATAAAAGCTCTCTAGACTTGATATTTCTTTTTTTTTTTTTTGCTTGATAAAATGCTTCTCTTGCACTTGTTGAATGCATGGGAGAAGGACTCCTTTTATAGGCAAAAGGGAAGAACTTAATCAAGTGAAGACACTAACTCCAAATTTTCTGCCCACCATAAAAACCATAATCTTGTCTGTCATTTTTGTTAATGTTCTGTTTGAAATTTAAAAATCTGCAAAACATAAAAGATCTGCACAATTAAATAAGCTTTCCAAATCATCAAGAACCAAGTCATTTGGATATCTGTAGCTTAATATATGGCCAAAAAACCATTTGGTGCTCATGGGACTTAATTTTTCTTCCTTGTGTCAGTCCACCAAATTGAATGATAATTCTGTCAGCTTTCTGTTTGAAATTTGAATTTCTTCAAAACATAAAAGATCTGCATATTTGAATTAGCTTTCCAAAAAATTAAAAATCAAAGCATTTAGATATCTTTATCTCAAGATATGGACAAAATATCATTCGGTGCTCATATAAGTTGATTTTTCTTATCTGTGTCAGTCTATCAAATTGCATGTCAATTATGTTGGCCTTCCATTTGAAATTTGAATTTCTTCAAAACATATGAAATGTGACTCATTATTTCCTCTTTCCAATGCCATAAGAATCAAGTCATTTTGATTTTTCTAGCTCAAGATATGTCCAAAAGAGTATTCGGTGCTCATATCAACTGCTTCCATTTGTCTTTCAATTTGCATGATGATTTGGACAACCTTACACTTGAAATTTAAATTTCTTTAAAACATATGAAATGTTATAAATTGAGTAAGATTTCCAAAGGCTTAAGAATCACATCATTTGGACATCCGTAGAGAAATATATGACTAATTGATTAAACATTGTTCATGTGTCACATTCCTTGAATCAAACCTTGTTCTTCCTTTAACATGTAGTCTTCTCCTTAGCTTCAACACTTCATTTTAATAAGCCCCTTCTTGATTTAACAATTATTTCAATGATATTACTCTTGCACATAAATAAACATGTTAGTAAATCATAATGAATCAATGTGTATTGTTATCATCAAAATTATCATGTAGCCTTAGGGCTAACAATCTCTCCCTTTTTGATGATGACAAATCATTGATTGTTTTCAAATAATATCTAAAAGAAAGAATGAAAATAAAATCAAGAATAAACAAAAAATGGCACTTGTTATGAATATAAGCAATGCACCAATTTCTCCCCCTTTTGTTATCATCAAAAAGATGTAATCAAATTAATTACTCCCCCTAAATATATTCTCCCCTTTAACATATGCTACAATTCAAAAATTATCAAAGAAAAATTAAGATATATCCAACATGCCTAATTCTCTTCTAATTATGCAAAATCTATCTTGACTAAGGGGTTTAGTAAATATATCGGCTAATTTTTTATCGGTGGGAATAAATTCTAAAGAAATATTACCTTTTTGCACATGATCTCTAATAAAATGATGTCTAATCTCTATATGCTTAGTCCTAGAGTGTTGTATGGGATTTTTTGAAATGTTGATGGCACTTGTATTGTCACATTTGACGGGAATATGATCAAATACCATACCATAATCTTTTAAAATTTGTTTCATCCAAGAAGATTGTGCACAACAACTTCCTACTGCAATATACTCGGCTTCTTTAAAAGATTTTGGTTCAAATTGAAAGACAAAAGCAAAATGATTACAAAAATTCTTAAAAGAAGATCTAGTTTTCATACCTTATGATGGTTCACCAATAATGAGATCTTTAGGGTGAGCTTTTGCATACCTCCATTCATTTGGTAATTCTTGGGAAGAATCATTTACTTCCTCAAGCTTTTCTTGTTGAAGTTGTAATTCATATTGGCTCTTTTCATCAAGCCTTGATTCCTTGATTTGCCTTTCTACCTCAACAATATCATCATCTAAATTCTTTAAAGAAATAACATTAGTTTCATCAAATTCAACATGCATAGATTCTTCAATAGTAAGAGTCTTTTTGTTAAAAACTCTATATGCTTTACTATGATTGGAATAGCCAACAAAAATTCCAACATCGGCTTTTGCATCAAATTTTTCAAGGTTATCCTTGGTGTTTAAAATAAAGCATTTACATCCAAAAACTTTAAAAAATCCAATGTTGAGTTTTCTTTCTTTCCAAAGTTCATAAGGAGTTTTGTTTATTAAAGCTCTAATATGGACTCTATTGATTATAAAGCATGCAGTTTAACGGCTTCAGTCCAAAAATATTTTGGCAAATTATTTTCAAGTAACATGGTGCTAGCCATTTCTTGAATAGTCCTATTTTTCCTCTCAACAACACCATTTTGTTGTGGAGTTCTAGGTGATAAAAAATTATGTTCAAAATCATTTTCATCACAAAGATTTTCAAATGCAACAATGTCTACTTCGCCATCATGATCACTCCTAATGGACACAATAGAATACCCTTTTTGATTTTGGACTCTTTTTGCAAATTTTGAAAAAGCTTGTGTGGCCTTATTTTTAGTTTTCAAGAATAACACCCAAGTGAATCTTGAATAATCATCTACAATAACAAAAACATAATACTTTCCACCAAGGCTTTGAGTTCTTGATGGTCCAAATAAATCCAAATGAAATAATTGTAGAGGTTTATTTGTTGAAATAAATTTCTTTTGTTTAAAAGAAGTTCTCACTTGTTTTTCAAATTGACAAGCATCACAAATCTTATCCTTTTCAAATTTTATTTTTGGAAGACCATCAACTAAATCATTTTTAAAAATTTTTGAAATTGTGTCCATGCTAGCATGACCTAACCTTCTATGCCATAACCAAGCATCATGATTAACAATGAAACAATTTTCTACATGATCATTAACATCAATATTAATTGTATAAATATTACCACATCTATTACCAACAAATAATGTCTTATTGTTACTAACATCCTTAATCACACATCTATTAGGCTCAAAAGTAATAAAATATCCCTTATCACACAATTGACTAATGTTAATCAAATCATATTTTAAACCATGAACAAGCAAAACATCTTTAATAATAGGTGAAGAAGGGTTACCAATATCACCATGTCCGATTACCCTTCCTTTGGCATTATCATCGAAGGTCACATATCCTCTTTTCTTCATGATTAATCTTGAGAACTTGGAGGCATCTCCGGTCATATGCCTTAAGCATCCACTATCTAAGTAACACTTGTGTTTGCCACTTCTTTGTTTCTATAATCAACATTCAAAGAGTAACTTTTTGGTACCCAAAAGTTCTTGGGTCCTTGGGGTTAGTTATGGTACTTTTTTTGAATCTATATTTGTTTCAAATTAGGATTTCTCTTAATATAGCAAGAATGCACTTTGTGTCCTTTTCTTCCACAATAAGTACATGAATGATTAGGATTATTCCTAGAAGATGCATGAGCAAAATAATTTTTAAAATACTTTTGATTTTTATGAGTTTTATATCCTAAACCTCTTTTATCAAAAACACACCTTTGGTTTTGTAACATAGAATTCAAATTTTTTGTACTTTTTGTAAGATTATCAACAATATTTCTTAAGTCATTATTTTCCTTTTTCAAAATAGCATTTTGTTTCTCCAATTTATCAAAATCCTTTTGTTTTAAAATGTCATTTCAGTTTTTAATAAATGTATTTGACTTTCCAAACTTTCAAAATCTTTTTGCTTTAAAATTTCATTTTCATTTTCTAAAGCTTCATTTATTTCTACCAACTCTTCTAATTGAGATAACATGATTTTTGAATTCTTTTTGAAAGCATTGATTTTTGAGTTTTTCTTATCAATTTGCACATGTAAATTTTGGAATGCTTCAAGTAATTCATCATATGAAAGTTTAGGATCATAGTTTAGAATATTTACCTCATCTTCACTTAAAGCCATGAAGCACATGTTTGCCACTTCGCAATCTTCTTCTTCGGTGGAGCTAGCTTCACTATCATCCCAATTTGTGGCTTTCATTGCTTTGGATTTCCTGTTTTGACTCTTGAAGTAAGGACAATCCATCTTTACATGTCCCAGTTTCTTGCACTCATAGCAAATAACTTGATCATTTTTCTTATCTTGCTTTGAGCTTTGCCCTTTGTACTCCCTTCTAGAATTCTTCTTGAATCCTTAGTTTCTTCTAATCATCCTTTTTAGCTTTCTTGTGATGAATACAAGATCTTCATCATCTCCTTCATCGTCGAACTCATCATCTTCTTTTGTTGAAGATTTGAAAGCGATATTTTTCTTTTCTTGAAATCTTCTTCATTCTCCTTCAAAGTGATTTCATGAGTCATGAGAGAACCCATAAGTTCTTCTAATGGTAGTTTGGTGAGGTCCTTTGCTTCTTGAATTGCCGTCACCTTTGGCTCCCAAGATTGTGGTAGACACCTAAGAATCTTTCTCACCATTTCAACATTAGAATAAGATTTACCAAGAGATTTCAAACTATTAATAATATCCGTAAATCTAGTAAACATTTCAGAAATTGATTCATCCGATTTCATCTTAAAAAGCTCATAACTATGAACTAGCATACTAATTTTGGATTCTTTAACTTGACTGGTTCCTTCATGAGTTACTTCAAGTGTGTGCCATATTTCTTGTGCCGTAGAACAAGTAGATATTCTATTAAACTCATTTCTATCTAGAGCACAATATAACACATTCATAGCTTTAACATTCAAACTCAATTTCTTTTTATCATCTTCACTAAACTCTTTAGGTTCTTTAAGCATGCATTCCCCATTTTCAATTTTGGTAGGAACAAAAAGTCATTCCAAAACAATAGACCACAAATCATAATCAAAAGATTTCAAGAAAATACTCATTCTATTTTTCCAATAAGAGTAATCACTTCCATTAAAAAATGGAGGTCTAGAGATAGAAAGTCCCTCAACATATGAAGTTGAATTAAAAGTTGCCATAGCTCAAAAATCGATTAAGATTTAAAAAATTGAGCAACCTTACTCTGATATCACTTGTTGACCCAGGTATGACAACCCAAGAGGGGGGGTGAATTGGGTTTTTATTTATAAAAACGGATTTAGAAAACTTTTCTTGAAAGATCAAAATTATTTAAATCTTTCTTTAAGAACAAAGGTGAAGAAGATGAAAATAGAATGCAATCAAGAGAATGGCAATAAAGAACAATCACAAGTGCAAGTAAATGTAAAGAGGATAGGAATAGAGAGAGTGCAAACTCAATTTACGTGGTTCGGCAAACCTTGCCTACGTCCACGGGCTCCTAGCTCCACAAGCTAAGCTTTCCACTAAGTTGTAGAAATCTTTACAACTTGCTTGATGAACAACCTCACCAAGACTTTTTCCTTCAACCCTTGATAACACCACACCAAGAGTTCTTCTTGATGAACAACCTCACCAAGGCAATTTCCTTCAACTCTTGATAACACCACACCAAGAGTTCTTCTTGATGAACAACCTCACCAAGGCAACTTCCTTCAACCCTTGATAACACCACACCAAGAGTTCTTCTTGATGAACAACCTCACCAAGGCAACTTCCTTCAACTCTTGATAACACACAACAAGAGTTCTCCCAAGGATAACTATTATCCTTTACAAGAATATCTCACTCTCACCACAATACAATAACAAAGATAATTTTTACAACAAAAGTATAACTCTCTTCAAAGAGTAGATAAAGAATATAAAAGCTCTCTAGACTTGATATTTCTCTTTTTTTTTTTTTACTTGATAAAATGCTTCTCTTGCACTTGTTGAATGCATGGGAGAAGGGCTCCTTTTATAGGCAAATAGGATGAACTTAATCAAGTGAAGACACCAACTTCAAATTTTCTACCCACCATAAAAATCGTAATCTTGTCTTCCATTTTTGTCAATGTTCCGTTTGAAATTTGAAAATCTGCAAAACATAAAATATTTTCACATTTGAATGAGCTTTCCATCGCATTAAGAATCAAGTCATTTGGATATCTGTAGCTCAAGATATGGCCAAAAAACCATTCGGTGCTCATGGGACTTAATTTTTCTTCCTTGTGTCAGTCCACCGAATTGAATGATAATTCTGTCAGCCTTCTGTTTGAAATTTGAATTTCTTCAAAACATAAAAGATCTGCATATTTGAATTAGCTTTCCAAAACATTAAAAATCAAAGCATTTAGATATCTCTATCCCAAGATATGGACAAAATATCATTCGATGCTCATATGAGTTGATTTTTCTTCTCTGTGTCAGTCCACCGAATTGCATGTCAATTATGTCAGCCTTCCATTTGAAATTTGAATTTCTTCAAAACATATGAAATGTGACTCATTATGTCCTCTTTCCAATGCCATAAGAATCAAGTCATTTTGATTTTTCTAGCTTAAGATATGTCTAAAAGAGTATTTGGTGCTCATGTCAGCAGCTTCCATTTGTCTTTCAAATTGCATGATGATTTGGACAACCTTACACTTGAAATTTAAATTTCTTTAAAACATATGAAATGTTATAAATTGAGTAAGCTTTCCAAAGGCTTAAGAATCACATCATTTGGACATCTGTAGGGAAATATATGATCAATTGATTGAACATTACTCATGTGTCACATTCCTTGAATCAAACCTTGTTCTTCCTTTAACATGTAGTCTTCTCCTTAGCTTCAACACTTCATTTTAATAAGCCTCTTCTTGATTTTACAATTATTTCAATGATATTACTCTTGCACATAAATAAACATATTAGTAAATCATAATGAATCAATGTGTATTGTTATCATCAAAATTATCATGTAGCCTTAGGGCTAACATCTTCCCTTAATAAAAATGGCTTCAAGATTTCCCATTGGTTAAGTAACATTTTTTTTTTTTGAGTAATACTTGACATCATTACTATATGTACATACACTAAATTGTATATATTTTCTTGCTATAATCAATTGAAATTTCAATGAAGACTTAAGTTAATCAACTCAAAGTAAATGAGTAATAGCTTCAAATTCTTAAAAACAGCTCCAATGAACTTTTTTTGATGCAATGCATATGAACAGTGTATTGTACAATGATGGAAAACATTGTTGTTGCAGCAGTGATGACAGTGTTTCTGTTACAGCAACATTGAACAATGCACACCGTTACAGTGAATTCCGTACGGTAGTGATGAACAATACCTCCATAGGTGAATAGTATCGCTGATGAATAATGCCCCGACTATGAACATTACTTGCTGGTGAATTAGTAATCGCTGATGAACAGTACCCAGCTATGAACAATATCCCTTATAGTGAATAAATCCATGCCAATGATTGCAAAATTGCATTGACCTTAAGATTAAATTCTGCCCTGCGAAAAACTTATATGTACTTTAGGTTAATAGCAGTTTGACCTCTAGGCTTCAATGGTAGTGAATTTTCTATGAAGGTGCACTCCTTCCCAGAAAATATAGAATAGTCAATTGAACACATTTTTTATGGTTTTTGAAGGTTGAAGTATGAGAGTTGAATAGAATAATGAGAGGCATCGCAAAATGAGCTATGACCAAGTTATATATACTATAAAATGTTACCGTTGCTCCTTCATCCTCAACCTCAAATATGTCGTGATAATGCGCGATTAAGTTTGATTTCTTAATCTGCACGAACATGCAAACTGGTTGTGATTACTTCAACTCTACTATTGTAATTATGAGCATTAAATAGGCCTTAAAATAATTAATAGCATTAGCCACTTCTAATATATTTGGTCTATGTTAAATTGCTATGGGGCCTATTTTTAATAGCCCAATTTGTTTATTTATTGAAATAAATATAGAACAATCTCCCTCTATTTCAAAAAATACACATCTAACAACAAAAGAAATATTTAGAATTTAGTAAATATGTACTGGTGCCACTTAGGCTATGAACTAGCCATTGGATAACTCATCATGTCTTAAAGGAATTTGATGAAATTTAAAAATTTCTATGAACTAAAATTCCTATATCTAAGTCAAAGGATTAGCTATCCGTACTAATTCTCTACACTTTATTGTTCTGTGGTTTGACACTTTAATTGCTGTTTGCCTACTTGGTATTCACGAGTGCTATAGAGATACTTGCCTTATCTCTCATAGGAATCAACCCAATTCCACACTCATATAAGAACTTCCATCAAATGTGTAATATAGTTTAAAACACCACCATTGACTAACTGGCTATGGAGTTAATCAGGCGTTTAAAAACCAACCTTTTACACTATAGTTAGTACTATCACGCCTTATGGATGACTTCATACTTTAAACAAGTATAAGTTTGATAGTACTATCAAGACAACAAGTGACTTATTCTTATCGTTATGAACCTACTTCATGGGATCTCCAATCACATAGGTAAGTTACCATCGCTTTTGTCCTATGTTCTAGGCATAAGTCCCATCCCCCTCAACATTTGAACCATTAACCTCCTATTTAGTGGCTTTGTTAGAGGATCAGCCAAATTTGACTCTAACCTTGCAAAATTTGGGCTCACCATCCCAGCTTCTAGCAGTTGCTTGATAATGCTATGGCTCATATTAATGTGTCTACTTTTCCCATCATAAATTTTACTCTTAGCTTTTGTTATGGCAGTCTGACAATCACAATATATAGAAATAGAGTAAGGTTGGTGGGAACTAATATGAAGATCTACTAAGAGGTTCATTAACCACTCAACCTCAAAACATGCCTTTTCTAAGGCAATTAGCTTAGACTCCATGGTTGACAAGTTTGCTTGGATAACTTTTGATAAACTATTTCTCCACCATGGGTAAATACATAACAACTAGTGGATTTCACTTCATTTATTTTAGTGATCCAATTTGCATCACTGTAATATTCTAACATTGCTGGAGTTCTACTATATTTATCCATTATCAATGGTGCCTTTACATATTTTATTACTCTCTCTATGGCAATCGAAATGATCCTTATTAGGATTTTAAGTATATCTACTCAATCTGCCTATAGAGTATGCAATCTTAAACCTTATACAATTCATTAAATACATAAGACTACCAATGATTTGGGCATTCTCAAATTAATTAACATTGTATTGTAAGTTTTTTCTTTAGATGGGTAATTGCATCATATGGAGCAGTTTATAGCTTATAATCAAACATCCCAAACTTCCTTAAAACCTTTTTAACATAGTGTTCTTAAGATAACACGAGACCATCATCAAATTTAGTAAGTTAATACCAAGAATAATACTTTCTTGTCCCATACCTTTCATATCAAAATTTGAAGCAAGAAACATTTTGGTATTATTTATCAATTCCATGCTTTTACTAAAAATAAGCATGTCATCAACATAAAGGCAAATAATCACATAAGTGTAGGATTGGCAAAAACCCGGGGCCGGGTCGGGGACCTCGCTCCCCGTCCCCGGCCTCGAAAAGGAATTCAATTCCCCATCCCCGGAAACTTCCTCGGACCCCGCTCCCCGTCCCTAGCCCCGATAAGGAATTCAATTCCCCGTCCCCGGAAATTCCGAGGCCGGGGCGGGGCCGGGGAATTATATTCCGGGTCCGGAGAATTGAATTCCCCGGGTTATTTCCCCGGTTTTTATTTTTTTTAATTTTCTGTGATAGGTCTGTTAATACTTATATTTTTTATTCATACTTACAACTCAAAATGGGCTTGTGGCCTGCTGGTAGTGAGGGTCCTTTGTATGCCTGCAGTTCCCAGGTTCAAATCGTCCCAGCTCTTACAAATTGTTTTTTTTTTCAGTTAATATTGTGGTTATAACTTTTTTTTCTTATTGAGTTTACTAGCTAATAGATGAGTCTTTTCTTGAACCAAGGTTCAAGTCACCCCATTAACGCATGTTTTTATTATTTTTGTTAATATTATATTTATAATTTTTTCTAATGAATTAGACATTGCTTTTGCATATATTAATTTTTTTAAAATTATTAAATCTGGCTTCATTATTTTTATAAAGTGTAAATACTTCTATAAATTTTTTTATTAAGTTAGTCAATTGTTAACTAGAATATCAATGATGAAAATACATATAAGAATTAAGAAATGCTTTTGCATATATTAATTTTTTTTAATTATTAAATATAGCTTCGTTATATTTATAAAGTATAAATACTTCTATAAATTTTTTTATTAAGTTAGTCAATTATTAACTAAAATATCAATGATAAAAATACATATAAGAATTAAGAAATCATTACTTTAAAGTTGAAGTTCAATTAATAATAAAATAAGATAAATAATAATTTGAAAATCCAAACATTAACATCTAATTTCGTCAATATAATTTCTAAACACATGAACAACCTAAGCATCCAACTAACAATAACATAAACACATTGCATATTACTTAAACATCCAAAGAAACTACAAGTGTACAAAGTACAAACCAAAGTTACCAAACATCCCAAAAAAAAAACAATAGTCCAACACATAATTAAAACATTGGGTTGGGCTGGGTTTATAATTTTGTACAAATATTGTAATTGGGTTTTGTGTTTGGGTTGGGCTTATAATTTTGTTCTTTGGACTGGATATGCTCATTATAATTTTATATTTGGGCTGGCTTATAATTTGCACATGAAATTTCTTATTCTGGGCTGGGGAACATGATCCCCGCCCCCTGCCCGGGCCCGGACAATCCCCGGAAAAATATTCCCCAGCCCCGGCTTCAATCCTCAGAATTTCGGGTAATTCCCCAGGCATTTCCGGGCCGGGGAGTCGGGTACCCGGACCCGCCCGGGTACAATTGCCATCCCTACATAAGTGTTATTATCAATGGATTTAAAATATAAACATTCATCTAAGTCATTAATCAAAAATCTATTTAACGCCAACACTTGATTAAACTTCTCATGCCACTGTTTTGGTGCTTATTTTAATCCAGATAAGGATTTAACAAGCTTACGTACTTTATGCTCATGACCTGGGATAACACAAACGCAAGGGTCCATATAAAAATGTAGTCTTGACATCCACTTGATGAACATATAAATTATTAATTGCAACTAAGGCAATCAGTACTCTAATGGATGCAATTCTAGAAATAGGAACACAAGTATCACCATAATCTGTCTTTCTTTTGTGTAAATCCTTTAGCTACTAATCTTGCCTTATGTATAAATTGATCCATCAACCTTCAATTTCCTTTTAAAAATTTATTTGCACCCTATTGTTTTAGATCTTGGAGCTAAATCAACAATTTCCCAAGTATAATTGCTCATAATTGAGTCTATCTCATTATTGAGAGCCTTTCTCCAAAACGGTGCATCACGAGAAGTCTTAGCCTTTTCAAAAGTCTGAGGATAATTGTCTACTAAAAAGATATAATCATCACCAAAACTTGTGGCTTTTGTTAATCATTTACTTCTCTTTGGTTCAAAATCTGAACTCTTAAAAGGATCACTCTATGATTTATTTAAGGGTAAAGATTTCTCAATATTAGGCTTCTTAAAAAAAATAGATTCAAAGAAATCTGCAATCTTCTATTCTATAATTATATTTGCTTCAAACAAATTACTAATAATTTTAATAACGAAGAATATAAAACAAGCACTATTATGGGCAAACCTTAAAAACATGTAGCCAACAGTCTTTGGTCATAACCTAATTCTTTTAGGTTCAAGTATCAAGACTTTTGCACAACACCCTTAAACTTTAAAATATTTAACATTAAGTTTATAACCTATCCATAATTCATATGGTGTCTTACTTATTTTCTTATAGGACATTTTGTTTTGTATATTACAAGTCAAAGGATGGCTTCCCTCTACAAATTATGTGAAGCTCTAAAACTTATTAATAGTGTATTCATCATTTCTTTTAGTGCTCTATTTTTCATTTTAGTCACTTCATTTGGTCAGGTGAATAGAGAGATGTTGTTTTACGAATTATTCCATGATTCCCACAAAATTTATTACAGGAATTTGATTCATATTCACCCCCTTTATCTGATCTTAATCTTTTGATTTTCTTATTAAGTTGTTTTTCAACTTCATTTTTATAGACTAAGAATATATCAAATGCTTTATCTTTATTTTTCAAAATTATAACTTAGAATATCTAGACTAATCATCTTTAAAACCTCTTTCCCCCTATTGTCATGGTTTGTTTTAAGTCTCCTAGGTCACTGTGAATTAAGCTAAGAATTTCACTTTCACTATTAAGCACACATTTACAAGTTTTCTTTGTAGACTTATACCCTACAAAAACATCACATTTTTCAATATTTGAAAAGTTTAAAGCAGATAATAAACCATAATCATACATTTTCTTAATATAAGAAACTTTCAAATGACCTAATCTTCCATGCCACAAATCAACAAAGTCAATAGTATAAGCATAAGAAGAAGATGCTCTTCAATTAATAATCAGTACATAATACCATTTTCCAATAAAAGCTCTATTTTTTGATATTACAATTTTATCACTTTCAAATGACACTTTGAACCCGGCTTTCCCAATTATAAACACAGAAACAAGATTATATCTTTAATTTGGTATATATAGTACATTACTTAGTGAGAGGATTTTGCTAGAAGTAAATCTGAGAAGAACCTTTCCTTTGCCCAAAATTGGAGCAAATCGTGAGTCAATAAGATAAACTCATTCTTCTCCTCTCACCATAGTGTAATCATAAAATTGATTTTCGTTGCCACATTTATGTTTGATAGCTTCAGAAACAATTATCCATTCTTTGTTTTTTGCATCTACCATATTAATTTCTTAGACCACAACATCAGCAATAATTTCTTCTCCTTTACCCAAGTTAGCCTTGAGGGGATTTTGGTCTCCTTTTCTAGTATTATTCTTGTTCTAGTGTTTATATCCACATTGATGTCGCATAATGATCATGTTTTCCAGAAATAAAGGATTGTCTTTTCTTCTTAAAAATAGGGTTCTTTTTGTTGACAAAATTTTGATTAAAGGGTTTCGGGTGTTGTGACTTCTTTTGAGGAGATTTAGAAATGTTCTCTACAACACGGGCCTTAGAACTCATTTTCTTGACCTTTTCAGCTTTTTCCTAATTTCTATTTTGCTCCTTTATTCTAATATGAATAATGATATCTTCAAGACTCATTTGTTTTCTTTTATGTTTTATGTTTTATGCTATTCTTATAATCTTTCCAAGAGTCAGGTAATTTGTCAACTAAACATCCAACTATAAGTGCCTCTTGGAGTTCAATATCTTCAGTTTTAAGATCATTTATTAGCATATGATAGCCATGTGTTTGAGACATCACATCTTTTTCTTCCACCAAGTTATAGTCTAGGAAATTTTCTGTTGAATATTTTTGAGAACCAACATCCTCTATGATATATTTTGTTCCTAAGACTCCCATATTTCATGTGCATTTTTACAAGTACAGTTTATATCATACAACTCATTTGAAAGAGTGCTCAATATGGTGTATCAATAAACCTTATTCGCCTTTTCCATTCTTTCGCTTTTTTTCCCACTCTTCCAACATTTATGATACTCTTTCTACTGGTTTAGGAGGTTTTCAGTGGTGAGATAACTTCTAAGGTTAATCACATTCAAAGTGTCAAACACTTTTTTGTACCATCTCTTGAAGTGGCTTCAATTAAAAGACTTAATTTTTAGATGTGAAAAAGGGATTTTTCAGCATCTAAGGCAACCTCTATCTTGGTTAGCGTATTTGATCTTTAAAGTAATTAATTGAAATTTAAACCAAGACTTAAGATAATCAACTGATAAATTAACTAAACAAAAAAATATAATCAACTTAAAGTAATTAAGTAACATTACGCTGCTATAATGATAGAAAACAATGCTACTGCTACAATGACGGTGAACAATATTGATGCTACAGTGATGATGAGTAGTACTGCTATTATAGTGATGCACAATCTTTCTGCTCTAGTAACAATGAACAGTGCATGCTGCTATAATGAATCCGTTACAGTAGTGATGAACAGTGCGTGAATATGAATAGTATCCACCCGTGAATAGTAACTATTGATGAATAGTGACCCGCCCAACAATACTTGCTGGTGAAACAATAACGACTAATAAACCTCGCATGATGAATAGTATTCAATGTGAACAACATCTGCTGATGAACAAATCAGTGCCAAGGCATGCAAAATTGCATTGAAGTTATGATCAGATTTTGCCCCTTGAGAAACTTATTATAGTGCGACTTAGGTTAATAGCAATTTGATCTCCAGGCTTTAATAGTAGTGAATTTTCTATCAAGTTTCACTCCTTTTCAAAAAATATATAATAATCAATTGATCAAAGTTTCTTTGGTGTTTGAAAGTAGAAGTAAAAGAGTTTGAATAGAATAATGAGAGGGTGTCACAAAAGGAGCCATGACCAAGTTATATATATTATAAAAAGTTACTGTTGCTCGTTTACCCTTAACCTCAAATATGTCATGTTAATGCACAATTAAGTTTGACCACTTAATCCACACGAACGTGCAAAATAGTTTTGATTACTTCAACTCTACTATTATAATTATTAGTATCAAATAGGCCCTTAAAACAATTAATAACATTAGGCCAACTTCTAAAATATTAGCTAGGCCTATGTTAAATTCCTATTAGACCTATGTATTAATAGCACAATTTGTGTGTTTATTGAAATAAATATATACCAATCCTTATTATTAATATCATTTATTTAGGCTGTTGCATTTATCTCATTAAACAAAATTATTATGCAGGTATTTGTGTGTATATATATAACAAAATCATAATTTTATTTATTACTTAATTTTGATTAACATTAAGAAAAAAGTGGTTAAAAATCTTTAAAATACATAATTGTCGAGTTGAAGAGCAACATTCGTAAACTCGGTATCAACATATTACGAGGGTTCTTTATCAATACATTTAACAACTTATCAGAAGAATTGAATTAAGATAATCTTTTTTTTTTTTTAAAGAAGAGTTCATTAAAATTTTTAAAACAGTGCCTCCGGGCTTAAGCTGGTATTTTTCCAAATTTTGTCGTATAGTTTTAATAAAGTGTTTAGTAGTAGTCAAAGTGAGGATGACTTAGATCTTGACTTGGGGGGAGTACGTTACACGCGGCAAAAGGAAGCGTGAGAGGATCAAAATTTGGTGACCAAGTTGCCCTATAAATGGCGGGAGGGAGCATACCACTACCGAAATTTCACACGGCCCAATCATCTCTCGCTCTCTCTGTCTTGTTTTTTTATTTTAATTTTAATTTTCTCTTTTCTCCGTCAACTTTATTTTTACTAATTACACTCCAAATCCCCCCATCTCCACCCACCCCAAAACCCTCTCTCAATCTTCTTCCCCTTCCTTTTTCTTCTCTCCAAATCTCTTCATCATCATCGCCATTTCATTGCCGTTCTAGTCCCCCTTTCGTAATTTTCTGCAATTCCAGGGTCCATTTTTCTATACTTTTTTTTTGGCCTTTTTGAAATTAGATTAGGGTTTTTCTACGGAGGAGTAGCGAGAGTGGAAAAAGAGAGAGAGAGAGTTTTGGAGTGAGTGTCGAGAGCATCTGATTCCAATGGAGGCCGCGGCAGGTGTCGCTGCCACACGCGGCGGTTCTCTCCCGACGCCTTCGTCGTCTTCCTCCTCCTCGCGCAAGGAGTGGCGGGCCGTCTCGGACCATCATCATCCCATTCGAAACGTCAGTGATGAGGTGGTGGTCTTTCGCTATTGCGCTGTTAGCATTTGTGTTTGCTTTGGTTTGCCGGGAAAATGTAGGAGTGTGAAAGTAATTGATATTTGAAAACATTAAGAGGATTTTTTTATTTTTATTTTTAATTTTTGTATTAAGAAATGGAAGGTTAGGGTTTACTGCAATGCCTTATAATCTGCTATTGTTTGGGATTTTATGTTTGATTATGGTGTTGGTCATGGAGCTGAATGCACGTGATTTTAGTTTACTGAGTGGTGTTTGTATTGAGAATGTGTTCAGATGGTTTGGAAGTTTCGTAGACTGGTAGTGAGTGAAGTTGATTAACTTTGATCAGAATGTAGCTTTTTGTTTGCCTGCCGAGAAATTATGCAAAGAGAAATGAATAGTTAGGGAATAGGGATTCCGGCTTTGCTGTTGTAGTCAGAATGTAAGATATGCTTGCTTTGATGGGAATGTAGCTTTTTGTTTGGCTGCTGAGAAATTAGGGAGGCAGAAATGAAAGATTTGGAAAATTGGGATTTATATTTTACTGTTGTGCTTGATCATCAATATAATTGTTTTCATACAAATTCTTACATGAGTGATGTGAATTGAGCGTATGGTTTATGAAGCATTAGTGCTCATGGCTTTTATTGATATTTTGTCTATGTCATTCATTGGAAACTTGTGATATACAGGAACTGGAACAAACAAAATTGGGGCAGTCTGATGAGAGAACAATATATGAGGTAAGAATTCTGATCTTAATGTGCAAGTTCTAGTGCAGAAATCACAAAGAGTGAACATGATTCGATGTTTATTTAAGGTGCAGCAAGGAAGAGAGCCGGCTGATGTGGACTTCTGTTCCATAACAATGGATGGAAGTTTGGACAATGACATATTGCAGCAGCGGCTTCATAGTGTTTCTAGACAAAGAGAGGAGCTGCAACGCATGGAGATTGAACTTAGAGCTCAAATGATTGCAAGAACTGAGATCATCGAAATGCAAAATAGTTTTGGATCTCAAATCAAGGAGCATGCTAATGCTGCTGCCAAGCTGCAGGTTTGGATTTCAAATATGATGTGTTAAGAATGCCACCTTTTTTGAAGAAATTCTGCTTTTCATTTATGTTCTAACGTTATGATATTAAATGGCCTGCCATTTGAATTAAGTGCATTAATGCTTAAACCCTTATAATTTTTTTCATTGTGAATGTGACCGTTTTTATTTTAGAAGACTGCTACTGATTCAAGATTATGAATTCACCCTTTACTTTCAATATTTCATTTAGATGCCTGAAATAGGCTACAAATGACTATCTATATTTGGTATTCTTTTATTTTATTTTTTGTTTTTGTAAATGGCTTTGTTTGACCAAGTCTACATTTCTTATGTACGGACCTTAATGTGGCTTTACTTGACTTTTCAGGAGCAACTTTTGGAAAGGGAACAGAGCATACATGAGTTGGAAAGAAAAATGGAAGAGAAGGACAGAGAGCTACATGCCATTAAATTGGACAATGAAGCGGTTTGTTAATTTGGTTAATGGGCTTTTTATTTTTTTAGTTTTTTGGATTATGCTTATCTATTATTTCTTCAATTATTTTCTAGGCCTGGGCTAAGGAGGACCTTTTCAGAGAACAGAATAAAGAACTGGCAACATTCAGGTTATTGTTTACCATAAGACCTTTATTTGTCTATTTAAGTCCATTTCTTTATTACCTTTTTTAGTATAACTTTTGTCTTTAGCTGAGTCATAGTTGGTGCAGGCAGTGGCATCTTGAATAAGGAATATCTTCACTATTTAATATCTCAGTCTGAATGGCTGTTTCTTGAATCATTTGCTTTATCTATTTATGCATGTTTTTCATGGACAAGAGTGGGTGGTCAAGTTATGGACAGTTTAAAAAGATTTGGATGGGTTTGTTCCTTTGCAGAATAGAACGTGATCATTCTGAAGCTGAAAGAGCCCAACACATAAAACAGATACATGATCTTCAAGAGCATATTCAAGAAAAAGACAGACAGCTTATGGAATTGCAGGAACAGGTCTGTGCTTTGGCCTTCTTAAGTACTTGTAGTTCATTATTGAAATGGAAGTAAGGCAATATTTTTTGGTGCATATGCTAGAATGGTTATAAAATATTGTCAATTGTCATCTCAGTTGTATTTAATTTGAGACAAAAACACATTGACACAATTTGCTATATGGTATCTGGACGACTGTTGTTTACATTCTGTTTACAACATCATTCTTTGACTGGTGTTATCATATACTGCATATTGCTTATGAGGTGCTTTAGTAATAGTAATCTTGTTTTCCAGCATAGAGCTGCTCAGGAAACAATTATTTACAAGGACGATCAACTGAGGGAGGCACAAGCTTGGGTTGCACGTGTTCAGTTACAGTCAAATACAAACCAGTCATTACAGGCAGAACTACGAGAACGTACAGAGCAATTTAACCAGATCTGGCTAGGTTGGCAGAGACAGGTTGATTATCATGCATTTTTTTTTCATCTTTAGGGTTACTGGTTTATGTCTTGTTTTTTTTTCAATATAGTAGGGTGTATTTGTGTTTCACAAACTTTTTGTAGCTGAATATTGGAATTTTATGTCACTGACTTGGATCTTAGATTTCATTGTTTTTCCCTACATGATAGGAATTTTACCAATTTCATGCAATTTGGATTGATTTGTTTTCTGGGTTATTGATCTTAGTTTGCTGATATGGAGAGACTTCATTTGCATACAATACAACAACTTCAACATGAGCTGGCTGATGCAAGAGAAAGGAATGGAACTTTCACTGATGAGTCATGTGTGTCCCAGAAAAATTCTAAGGATGCAGCTCAATTTGGACAGAACAACGGAAGCCAATTAGATGCAAATGGAGGTGGCACAATGGGTGCCAATACTGGGGTCCTTCCGAATGGAAATTCAGATAATGCTGCGTCTTTTGCTTCATCTGGCAATTCATCAACTCAGGTAGTCTGTTTTTCCACATTTTCATTGCATATGTGCTGCAATGTGAAATTTTTTGTAGAGAACTTCTTGGAAATGAACACGATAGGAGAACAAAAAATGCAGGAGGTTTATTTAGTTTATTAACACTATAACTGAAAGCAAAGTTTATCTCTTTGTCCTTGAATTGGAGATGTTGATTTTTATTTGGTTTGATCCATCATAATTTTTTACATGCCTTTGGGTCTTGGTGAAGCTGTGAAGGTGATGTGGTGAAGTGGGATTTTAATAGGTTTATGCTTTGTTGTTGCTCAAGAAACACATAACAGGAAATTTATGTTTCAATAATTATCTCAATTATTGAAGTGTCTGTCTCGTGTCTAGGAGCATGGGTATTCGTGGTTAAGTAGTGAACTGGCAGAATATCCGATGATGACCAGTTTCTGAACTTTCAGAATGGATTGATTTCCTTGGAAGACTACGGTTGAGGAAGTAGTAAAGATGCACTAAGCAAGGAAAATAAAGGAGATATCAAGGTTCATAAATGCTGAACTTGAAAAGAAGATAGGGTTTTGATTTTAATTTCGACATTGAAGAAGCAAGGATATTAGTTCGTAAAATATCTAAATAAGTTGTAGCATTGTGATTAATTTGCATTTATAAAAGGCATGTGATATGTAACGGTTACACACTTGCAGTTTATTTTTGTTTTTTTTTTTTTTAAGACAAACATAAATATTGATATCTTTTGTATGACATTAAATTTGTGTTTAATATTAAATATATTTCACACATAATGATATTTGGTGAGGATTGAACATTTCTTTTTCCCCTTTTTCCTCTTCTTCTGTTTTGCAAGAGCTAATTGAGACCTATTTGTGTGCTTAGTATGGATTGTCCTTACGGTGGAAACTGTCTTCTGGACTGAGGTAGTATAAGATTTAAGTATTTTACATTTTCCTTGAAATAGAAGGGAAATGAGAGAAGCAGGGATAAAATATAGAGGATAGAGGAAGAACATTTCTCCTTCTTGTTTGCAAAAGAATGATGAGAGCGATACTCTCAAAAGAGTATGAGGAGAGGGAATGAAGGGGGAAGTTTGTGCCATTTTTGCAAATTGAGGGAACTCATTCTGTAGGAAATGACAGAGATGAGACTGAAGGCCTATCAAAGATAGATGGTTTATATTTTAATATAAATAAATGTGTACACTGTCAATATGTAGGGAGGTAATGGTCAAACTTGCATATAATTGTTTATCTTTGTTCTCTTTCTAAAACATGCTGATGGTTGGCTGTGACAATTCCCTCATCTTCATCTACTTCCATCCTATTACAAAAATGAACAGCAAGAACACTGATTCTTTGTCCTTTATTTCTCTTTTCTTTTGTTCCTACTCAGTAGTGTCCTAGTTCTAATTTCCAACCCATTTTCTGGTTTGCCACATTATCAGTCTGACCGCATTCCTGGTGTTCCCATTGCTCCATCTCTACTTGGGTTGCCTACCTACATTCCACCTGGACAAGTGCCTACTCTTCATTCATTTATCATGCATCAACAAGGGCTTCCTTCACATGGTCCTCAGTCACATGTTGGGCATTTTCAATCGATGCCACAAATGTCATCACTGCAACAATGGCAGAATCAACAGGTGTTATCCTATGAAAGCTTTTATATTTTTATATTTTTTTTTTTTTTTTTTTTTTTTTTGCCTTCAGTGTTGAGTATTACTAGTGTAATTTTATTTCCTCCCTCAGGCTGTGTCTGAGGGTTCACAGATTTCTACTCCAAATCAACATGCATCATCCCAAAGTGATCAAAATCTTCTGAGGTCTGATGCAAAGTATGAATATGACATGTCTGTAAATGGACAAACTCTTCATTCAGGTTATCTGGATGTCCATATCAACCAAGGCACAGAGCCAGACTCTGTGATCTCTTCATCAACTGCAGAACCACAGGTTCTTGTCTTTGAAGATATTATTGCTTACCATATTGATTTTCTGTAGATCATTTCTGTTTGCAATTTTATAGAACTCCCATAATGCTTTTTTTACAGGTTCTTGAGTCAATGGATCGAAGCTACATGGTTGCCCATCATCAACCTGATCAGAACTTGCAACAAATTTCTTCCCAATTTCATGATGTCTTAAGATTGAATACCCTTGAACAAAACAGTGAATCCAAGGTTTATCCTTATTTATGTTTATTTGGCTGGTTCAGTCTCTGTTTGGTTAGTACAAGTTTGGTTACTTAAATTGATGCAGGAGCAGAATGATATGAACTCAGATGATCATGGACCTCAAAATGAAGTTGTGAAAGCAGAACAACCAACTGCTAGTGCATCGCCATCTGAGACTTCAATCAGTTCAGTCAATCTTAGTGAAACCACAATTAGGAATGACACTGGTGCGGCTTTGCCTGAAGCATTGATCTCAACTGCACAGATGAATACACTGATGGGAGGAAAGACTTCAGAGACTTCTCTCCTTGATGAACGATCCCTATTGGCTTGCATAGTTCGCACAATCCCTGCAGGCGGGAAGATTCGGATCAGTTCGACGGTAATGAGTTTCAATCAAATACTTGTTAGCGATTATAGATAGCAAGGCATTTGCTACATGCCCAAACTTAGTTTTGATATAGTATCTTTGCTATTTGTAACAAGTACAGCTACCAAATAGGCTTGGCAAAATGCTTGCACCTTTACATTGGCATGATTACAAGAAACAATATGGAAAGCTAGATGATTTTGTGGCCAGCCACCTGGAAGTGAGTTTCTTGGAAGTTGAATTTATATGTTTATAAATATCACATAGGACATATCTTCTGAGAGCCCCATATTTATTATTGCAGTTATTTGTCATTGAGGGTGACTATATTCAGCTTCGAGAAGGAGCACAAGAAATGATAGCTGCTACAGCAGCTGTTGCCAAAGTTGCTGCAGCAGCTGCGGCATCTGCTCCATATTCCTCATTTTTGCCTTCTGTGGCCGTTACTCCAATGGCACAATCTCGGCTGAAGAAGATTCCTTCAATTGATTCCAACTCTGTGATTCAGAATCAGCATCTTAATGGTGTTAGTTTCGGTATGGCTGGAGGTCTCTCAAATGTTAAGATTTTAAGCAAATCTAGAGATCCATATGAACTAAATGGAGCAAGTTTTGAGAGATCAAGAGTGATAAATAATCAAAGCAAGGGCTCAACTCAAGGAAGGCCTAATTTCGTTGGAAAACAGCAAGGCAGGTATGGCTTGAACACTTCGAGAGCCTACATCCTATGGTATCTTAATATCTTAGTATGTAGAAGAGCTTATTGGTTTAATGTTTATGATTTGTCAGGGCAACTGGTGCTGCATTAACCTCCCGCAGATAGTAAGTGGAGTAATAATTATTATGAAATTTGGCTGTTAATTTTAGTTTTGCTTGTATGCTTTTAAAGGACCATTTCTCTTGTCTGTTGCATAAGTATTTTATTTTTATTGCCTGATTTTACGCTATTATCCTTTGCCTAATGGCTTACGCATGAGTCTGATGCTAACTTATCATATCTACCATCTCTTTAATTTCGAGTAATTGGGGTATGTTAAGCTTTTTCAGGGTCCTCACACTGTGACCAACTAATTTTTTTAAGCTAGTGGTGGTTTTTTACCTAATATTTTAGGTATAAAGCAACATGTGATCAGCCCATGTCAGGACATGACCTTTTTTTTTTTTTAAATTTTTTAGTTTTAATAAATGGATTTGAAAAGGATAAATTACATTTTCTGGCTTCTACTTCTTTTCCTCCCTTTTTGGTATAGAAGAGCTGTGAACTCATGATTTTAGTTGACATGGCAATAATATTCTTGGCAATTATTTGTAGGGTATGGGTTTTGATGCTTGAAAAATTGCAGTTTTTAAAATGCCATACAGATCATTACCTCAGTGCATATTTATTGGGTCTGATTAGCATACTCGTTTTTGTTGTAGCTGCTTGTTATAATCTTTATTAACGTATTTTATTTGGGCAGGATAGATGGGACTGCGTAAGTAAGTCATGATTATGGAGGTGGATCATCACACAGATCTGAGAATATTTTGGAATTGGTTGTGGTAGAATGCCCTATCATATTGGAACTACCAGCAATTTTTTGCATACTATATGATTCTCAGATAGAAACAGCCTGCTCATTTTAGTTTCTTTTCATTGTTTTTGCTCTCTGCTCTGTTGGAAAATGATCTGATTTACTGTGTTTGCATATACTTAAGATGGCAGTCATCTTGCAGTGATATTCTTGCACACAGTTGCATTGTGCATCTGATTGCTCATGGTTGTTTGTTTGCTCGGTTTTCATTATTTGGCAATCTTGATTTTCTCCATCAGCTTAGTTCTCCAGTTGGCTTGTGGCAAATTTTATTATCATGTTCTAGTTTGCCGCAATTTTGTTATGCTAAATGGCACAACTTTTATAAAGCAATTTCCGAACAATTGCATTTACGGCATTTTGACCGTTGTTATTTATTTTAGGATTGAACTACGTGCTTTCAACAACCACCCAACCTTTTTTTGAGACTTTTTTCCCACCTTTGTGCACTCGGTGCAGGTGCAGGTAGCTGGAGCCTTTGCTTTAAATTGATCATTTGTAAGATGCATTTATTATGCATATCAGATTTAATCTTAAACATGCAAAATATTTTGATTTGATAGTGTTAAAAAAATGGTGCTACATATATACGCTTTCCCGTTGCTGGCCTCTTTAAGTGGAGTTCTAAGTAATCGATAATCCTACGCTTATAGTCTATGCTGTTAATGGCGGGGCAAGCCACCTAAGATTTTAATTGGTTATAAAATGAAATTTGCTGAAGAAAATGTCAAATACGGACCCTCTCATGCAAGGGTTTGCGTGTCAGGCACGATGGAACTTCGGCATGCTTTGCAATTAATGAAAAGACAGATTTCGTTTATTCAATGTTTCAATTCCAAGCCCAACGTTGTTCGGTAAACAGGCATTACAGGTATGAAGTACAACGTCGAATTGGTGATGTGAAAAATGATTTAAATAACGTTCTTTTGTTCTGATTTTAAAGCACTATTGAAAAGAACAATATTATACATATAAATGTTTACGAGGTAACGTACAAAAAATATCAATTAACAAAAGTTTTAAATATGTAATATTATTCTATATAAATTTATATATCCGATTTAGTAATAAATTATCGTTTGGGACAAGAATCAAAGACTAAAAAGCAAGTTTCATCTTTTTTTTACTTTTAATTTCAAGTTGATCCCCTCAAATTACCATAACCATAATTGCTATCTAATTAATATTGATAACGATGGCTATCCATTTTAGGTCTGTAAACAAGAATTCCAATTTTGTAACTGACAGAAAAAGTCGAATGCCAAAACAAGGCACCTTCCATAACCTATTCAAGGTAATTAGCTTCAAAGAGAAATGCAATTAGGTAGTTAGAAGAAAGCAGACTTGATAAAGCTTCCTTCACACATCTAGACTTGTCAGCAGTTAGTGAACTTTATGCTTCAGAATTTCCACTGTTATATCTAGATGCTGACTTTCCAAAGCCATCTCCAGCTCCAGCCTCCATGAAATCTGGCTCCATTCCTTGCATGTTTGTGAAACTGCTTCTGGGTTCAGTTTGCATGGCCTGATACATGCTACTAGAGGTACCAGGTCGCATGCCCATTTGGCCTTGGATGAGTTGCTGTTGTTGTACATAATGCAGCTGATTATTCAACTGCGAAGGAGACTTTGATGCTGAAAAACCTTGTTGTCCAGTGATTGCAGCCTGAGAAGGGTGCAAATAATGCTCTTGTTGCTCTGAAGACTGTGGAGGCATCTGCATCTTTATCAGAGGAAAGCCACGTATTACTTCATCAGTACCAGTAAGTTCTGGATGGGCAACACCCCGCCATGCACACACAAATAAAGGTTTTGAAAGAGCAATCATTACTCTATTAGCCGACAAACCTGAGAAGGGATTCTTGGTGCTTGGGGTTGAGCATCAGCTATCCTGGCTAGAAACATCAAGTTATTTTGCAGCTGCGTTTGGTACCTGACTCTTTTAAGATATCATATGTTGGTTAAACATGTTGTATACACTATTCAAAACCTAAAGATCAGCTGCCCGAATTAAACGCTATAAGCAAAAGTCATCTTTCATTCTTTCTTTTTGTGGAAACAGCAATAAGGCCAGGCAAGAAAAGCAGAGATGCTATTGATACCATAGAATCACCATAAAGTACTTAGTTCCAATTCCAAATAATGCAAACCACTTTGAAAACAAATTAAGAATGACCTTATCACACAATATGGGGAGGCCAAACTATAATGACATTGATGAATTGAGAGCACCAAATAGTCATACTTAGGAAACTTAGAACCTTTCATAAGCATATTTTCTTCAAACCATGCTTTTCTCCCCTAATTGTTCTAGTGTTTTTGGGCATTTAAACTTGTATACACTAGTTTTGAAACCTTCATATTAGTCTAAATGTGCATCAGTTTTTCTCAATTCTTTGCTCCCGTTTTGATCATAATAACAGGACAGATTTTGTATATGTGAAGTAATCATAAAGTGATAAGAGATCTGACAAATCCCTGACAGCTAATTCGAAGATCACTTATAATGAAATTTCTACTTGATTTAGGAAAATTTATACTTTTAAACTCTGAAGAATAAGAAGCCAGTGACCATTCACAATATCCAAAGTGCATATTGGTTAGGTTGGGACACAAGTAATAGAATGATGATCCCTCAAATGCACAAACAGATATTTTTCTCAGAAAAATCATACAAAGTGATCATAGATGAACAATCTTCCTCTGATCCACAAGGAGAGGATAACCTGCAAAATGAATAATGCTACAAATCCCATTACAATCCAAAATTTTTTTCCATTCCAAATGATAAGTCTTTGTATGTGGCACTGACATGCAAATGATATCAATATCAAATAGGACGGCACATCATTTGAAATGAAAATCTTGAGATATCACTTAAGATGTGTAAGACAAATCTACAGAGAAAAAGATAACACACAGCAAGATATCGTATGACAACAATGATAAAAATTACAATAATCCACTTAGGAGATGGACTGAACCTCCAGGTCTCCCAAAGTTCAGCTCACAGCAAAGATCTTAAAAATAATTGGACTGAATGCTGCAGGGACTGCGGGGCAATATTGTGAAAATGAAGAAAAGAAAAAACAGAGTGTATAGTAAATTGTCACTCACAAGGCACCCTCAGCAGACTTTCCCAGGTGTTTACTCTCCAGTATAGCCATAATCAACTGTTTGTTCTCATCCAGGCACTGCATCAAGCATAAAACAATATTTCGTTCAATAATAATTTATTTATTTATTATTTTTAGAACTTCAACACATTGAATTTTCCTACTTTGGCTCCATTTTGCCGCACTACAATTCACTTCTCTGATACAATTCATACCCTGATTACCTCCTCTAACCTTTACTTTACATGATAAATCACAAATTTTATTGAATTTCAGATGACAACAACCCACCAACACAACCTCATTGTTCATGTTTTCCAAGATTTCCAAACAAAGTCCAACCCATAAAACAAGATAACAGTTTTGATTTTATTATAATAAAACATAAACAGACACTACATTTTCAAAATATCATTTTTCTTGAACTAAGTGAGATGAGATCAACAACAGAACCCACCAATAATATTATATTCAATCAAACTATTTATAACAAAAGCAACCAAAGAAGAATCATCAAGGTGTTCTATTACAATGCAAAGTAAACAAAACCCATCGTACAACAAAAATTTGAGCTGCATGTACACAAAAATAAAATAATGTTAATAATAAAAATTGGTTTTATTAGATGTACCTTTTGAATCTGTTCAGTAGTGACATCCATCGGAGAAGGGAACATCTCAACTGGCTGCTGCATTTTTTTTTTTTTTGGGGGGGCACTTTCACTCAACAGTCACTGGACTAGCCTCCCAGGTGACACGCTCGCGCTGATGTTATGTCCTCGTATGACCAAAAGCGTGAGAGAATTTGCCAAAAGCAACCCAATAGATTTTTATTTATTTTTTATTTTTTATTTTTAACGTTCAATGATCTTTACAAAACTATCTATTTAATATTTTGAATGAACAAAAATACCCCTATATCTCTTTATTAGAATACAGGATGATTCTTTACTGTATGATAACGAGAGAGTTTACCGTACATCCGCTAAACCTAATCAAATTAGAGATAAGACTAAACTTATAATTTATTTATAACGAATTCTCGTGCAAACCTTACCGAAGAAATAATTATCATATCATATATTATGATTTTACTTATTTATTTTTTTATTCTTCTTTCAATAATTTTTAATCAACACAAGTTATATAAAATTAGCAAATTATATAAAGCTAGTTGTAGAATTTATTTGTAAATATAGTAGCATTACCCTTGAATTAAATTACCACGTGATGTAGTAGATGGATAAATACTTGACAAATGGAAAATTGTAGAGGCATTGAAGATCGAGAAAAATGGAAAAAGGTGAAAGTAATTAAAAAAATAATTCATGGTCAATTTCATGTTAGATATATTTGGTATTTAATTGGGTGATAGGTTTTTCTGAATAAGGGTAATCTTACAATTGTAAGCCAAGGTATTAATACTTTGAGGTTCGTGTAGTATTAAAGATTGTATTTAATTATTTAAAATTTATTGAAAGAAGAAACTTATTAACTAACAAAGCCATTAGGGATGGCAATTTGTGTTCGCGGGTCGTATTTGTGTCGTGTCGAATTGTGACACGGTAAGGATTGACTTAACACGAACACGACTCGTTTATTATTTGTGTGACTGTGACACGACACGAACACGACACGATTATTAAACGGGTAATACGACACGACACGCTAATACGAGTAATAAACGGGTCGTAATCGTGTTAGACACGAACACGACCCGTCTAACACGATTAAGACACGTTTACATTATTGACACGATTATGACCCGTTAACACGATTATGACACGTTATATAATTAGGTTTCCAATTTTTGTTAAATGACAAAAATATCATAAGATTTAAAATTTATTAGGTTTTTAAAATTCTGTTTTTATTTTAAAATTTGGATACATGTAGGGACTAAAATGTCTAAAAAGTTTAGTATTTTTAAATTTAATATGTAATCGTATCAATATTCGTGTTAATCGTGTTATCGTGTCAATCGTGTATAATATGTATTCGTGTTACTTGTGTCATAATCGTGTTCGTGTCATAATCGTGTCGTGTCATAATCGTGTTCGCGTGTTGAAAACTCTCAACCCGAACACGACACTATTATTAAACGGGTTGACATCTTCGACACGAACACGAATATTTTTTTTTTTTGTAAACGAGGTGTCTGGGCCAGCTTACGCGCACCACGACTAATCCTCGGAGGAGACTAGCGCAACCACAACCCACTGTCACGGTCTCCCACTTAAATCATGGAGGAGGCCATTGTGGAGACTTGAACCCAAGACTTCACCATTGGTGCTGTACCAACTCCATCCTGACCCGTTTCACCACTTGAACCAACCCATTGTGGGTAGTAACACGAATATGCCAAAACCCAAACCTGCTTAAACCCGTGTCGTGTCAAGTCGTGTTCGCGTGTCATGTCGAAAATTGCCACCCCTAAAAGCCATTGAATGCAGAGGTGTTAATAAGCCGGGGCAATCCCCATGTTAAAAATAATCATCATCCCTAATTAATCCCTAATTTTTAAATCTGGGATGGAGATATGGATTCAGCAAACCTGAATTCTATCTCCATCACCATCCCAACCCTACTTACATGTAATAATTTCATCTAATGTTTGAATTTCTTATTAACAATTTTTTGAATGTTATAACTTGTTCAAAAGTAAAATATAGTTTGAAAAATAGTTGCAACTATAAGTTAAACAATTAAAGAGATATAGAGAAAGGAAAGATATGACTCAGTTATACTTCACAACAATTAATTATACATTAAAGGAGAGATAATACAATTTGAACAAACTAATAAACAACTAGAATAAGAGATTAATAATGGAACTTCTAACCCATTTGAATAAAATATACATTTTTTGGTCCATGGAACCAAATAAAAAAAAATCAAATGTAAGCATGTAACTAATAATGAATGCTTAGAAATAACAAAATATCAACATTCCACCATAAGCATTCACAAATCACCATGGTATTGTTGATGCATTGCATTTTTTGTAGTACTTTACGCTCGCGTTTTGTTGGTGTTTGAGCCTTTTTTACTCCATTTATATGTGTTTTATTTTGTTTTGCAAGTTAAACTTAGTGTTGGTGTGTTTTTGGAACCTTCAAGGAGCTAATAAGGTGAAATTTGTGAAGTATAAACAAAAGTAGCAAACAACAAGTTTGAAGCAAAATTGATCATTTTACTTCTTTACTAGACAACCAACTTTTTAGAATTAACTGTATTGATCTGTAATGAACCAAATGATGAGCATATACTGTTGGAAAGCTCTAGAAGTATAGTTTTTGAAGAATTTTATGATTCGTGAATCGATGTTATGTACAAAAAATTATGGTTAAAAGAGTGCAATTGACTTAAGGTTGACTGCACGAGGCTACCATCGGGTTCCAACTTGCTCACACTAGGCTCCAACTCCACCAAGCAGTGGCACTACACCCCAGCTTGCCCACAGCAAGCCCCAGCCCCAAGTGATGAGCTGGCACTTTCCCAATTTGATTTTAAACTGTATAAAGGGTCTAAACTAAGAGTTTAAAAGGGAGAATGACCTAAGAGAGCTTGTAGGCCGTTTCGAGGCTGGAAACAACGGGAAATTGAAAGTATTAAGGGATCTACATCAAGGGATTGGAGAAACCCGGGGCTGGGCCAGGGACCTCAATCCCCGACCCCGGCCCCGGCCCCGGGAAGGTTTTTTGATCCCCATCCCCAGAAAATTCCCAGAATTTTCGGGGTCGGGGCTGGGCAGGGAATTTAATCCCGGGGTCGGGGAATTGAATTCCCTGGATATATACTCCGAATTTTTTAATTCTGTTTTTATTTTAAAAAAATTGTACGTAGACATCCTCTATTGTCTACAATTCACTTGCTATTTGCTTCAACCTGCAAATACAAGGCCGTTATAGTTAAATATGATGCAAAAAGACAAAAAAATAAAGCTAAAACAAGCAACCTGTCAAAACGCTAGACAAAACTTGACTCGCTTGTTAGAGCTCGACATGACTCGACATGTAAGTATCGAGTGTCGGATGTATCATCCGACACTCGAAGTCTTCAAAAATAGACTGATATCGAGTGTCGGTTGTAAATCCGACATAACATACATGTAAGTGTCGAGTGTCGGATGCATCATCCGACACTCGATGTCTTCTAAAATAGACTGATATTGAGTGTCGGTTGTGAATTCGACACTCGACACTTACATGTATGTTGTGTCGGATTCACAACCGACACTTGATATCAGTCTATTTTTGAAGACATCAAGTGTCGGATGCATCATCTGACACTCGACACTTATATGTCGAGTCATATTGAGCTCTATCGAGTTTCGTCGAGTTTTGTCGAGCGTTTTGGTAGGTTGCTTATTTATATTGTTGTAAATTAAATAAATTAAATAAAATATATTTTTATATTTATTCCATGTCGGGGCCAGGCCGAGGAGCCTAGTCCCCGACCCCTACCCGACCCCGGACGTTCCCCAAGATTACTCTCCCCGTCCCTGGCCAATCTCCCCAGAAATCCGGGTAATTCCCTGGCAATACCAGGACGGAGATCTGGGTACCTAGCCCCGCCCGGGTAATTTTGACATCCCTACTCATCAACCTTGGAAAAAAGTTTCTCTCTCTTTAGTTTTCCTTGTATTTTCAATTGGTTGTGCTTATTGTTTGATATGGGTTTTGTAAGCTCTATTATGAGCTAAATACTATTAATCTAGATGATGATTGTAGTTTAGCACTAATTCTATTGCCTTGATGGTTTGAGTTTGATTGAATGTGTCATTTTGAGTTTATTTATGCTTGTCTTGTACTTAATGCTTCTAATTAGATGGGGACATTGATTAGATAAACTTGTATGTGATATCATTGCTTGAAAAATACATGATTAGGAAACGTAACCCGGAGTTATAGATCTCGTGAGAGTTCATAAACTTTTATAGTCAATTAAAACCAGGATATCATATTAAATTAAATTTTATAAGGAAATTACACCACCTTCAAAACAATATGACTTTTAATATGTCAATACAAAACCTAAGGACATATATTAAACTTCTTTAAATAATTACATTTGCATAGAAAATAATATAATGAGAATAAATGATGAATAATACACAGATTGTGGGTAGGTACGACGTTACTTTTATTATTTTCGTGATGCGACACCGTTTACAACATTCGGAAATGTGAGTCATACGACATCGTTTGAGAAGTGTAAGGCTAGAAACAGAGTTGCAAGCATCAAAACAGACGGGAGTACAGACGGGAGAAGAACAGTAGAGGGGAAGAAGAAGATGGGTTACGTGTTGAGAGTGAGACTGGCATCATTCTTCGCAGGCGCCGCAACGGCGTCGGCTCTGGGCCTCTACGTCCTTTACCAGGATTACAAAGTAGCCCATGAAGCCATCTCTCGTCAGGTGCTTCTGTCAATTCATTGATAATTTTTTATTTTTAAGCTGCTGGGTGTCTTTGAATTTCAATTGGAACTGTTTGATTGATCCTCCTAAATGTGATCATTTCCAAGAACAATTTGAGTAGTTTAATTTGATTTTGCTATATCTACATAACCCACTTCGTAGAGGTAGGAATTTGAAGTTTATGGATTTGTAGAAAGTAATTTTAGTGACGGGTTTGTTTTTCATTTGCAATTTCAATGGCTGGTCACTTCGTTGCTAATGGGTTTGTATTAGATTGTCAATTGCTAACTAAAAGTATTACAAGATATTGAATGATTCATTTGCATGTGGTGTCTGATTTGGTAATTGAAGGATACCGTTGTGTATAAGTATTTTCTTTTTATACTTTTATTTTTTTGTATAAATGGTGTGTGGGAGGGGTGCTTGGTGGTGTATGTTTAGTCTTTGTAATGGTTTGCTTTTGAAGTGTGACGTTAGGGAGGAATATTGTTTAATGAATGGTAAAGAGGAACTATGTGTTGGATGAGCAGGATTAAGAAAACTAATAAAGAAAATGCTACCGTGTTCTGTAGGAGTTTCCTTACTCATTTTTTGCAACCTTTCTGTGATGTCTTGGGGGAATTGTCTAATAATCGTCTGTGTTTCATAGTGCTCCATTTCAGTTTTATTAACTGTGAACTTCAAGTTCCTTGATCCTGTTTGCTTAGCGATTGTTTTGGTTGTTTCCTGCCCATTTTGAGTGTTTATCGCATATTGTGGTTTCCATTGTTATGGTTTATGAGATCATGAACAAATTGAAACTTTCTTGATTAATTGACCGTTGGTTTATTATTTGCTTATTCTGGCCCATCCATTCTACTCATTTGCCATGATAGTAGGTCTTATTTGGATATTTTTATGAACTAGAGCATTGTAAAATTTGTTAAGGGGCAAATGGAAAAACTTAAGGTCTGATGCCAATTGAAAGGCGACATTTGATATGTGGACAGAGAAGTGCTTGTTGGTGCATCTACTTATTTGGATATTTTTATGAACTAGAGCATAGCAGTTGCCAAATAATTGATGTTTGTATAGGGATGTAGAGTTTACATTTTCTTGTGCTACTCTTTTGGTGGTTCAAGCGATGAGCTTTATTGTATCCGTATTGAGTTGCTGGTTTGCTCTGGTGACTAATATGAGTAAGAAAATATTATAGCTAATTTACTCTGTTTCCTGGTCATGTTTTCACAAGCATTTACCTTGGTAATGCCTTTTGAGGCTGTCAGTGCCTGGCACATAAAGTATTATTTGCTCAAGACATGAACACAGTGTGTAAGAAGTAGTTGTAGTTATTGAAAGGCCGAACATAGATGCCGCATTAAACCTTTCAAAATAACTCAGTGAAAGATAACAGAGATTGATAGACTCCAACATTCTTTTCCAAATGCTTTTATACTCTGAAAGCCTTAACATGGCCATCCTTTCTCTGCTTTCATTCATTCTTAAACACAATCCAACTTTATCCTTGCTATGCAGAATGAACAGATTATATGGATCTTATGGGTTTGGAGCCTGAGAAAATTTCTAAATGTACAATGAAATGGAGTACAAGACCTTTCCTTGATGCCTGTAATCAGACAGACAATTAGATCCCACAGCATCCTTCATGTCGACCTTCCTCAGTTTATCTTCTCCTGCAGATACGAGCCTTTAACCGCATAGTATTGTGGGAACATCCTCCTAATGTGGAAAGGGTGGGAAACTAGCAAAGATAGTTGTGTACTCTACTATTATGGTTTTCTGATATAACGCAAATTTTTAGTAGTCAACATTTATCCAGAAAGTACAGCTGAAGTTTTTGAACTTCCAAAGAAGAAAATTTTATTCATTTGTCTTTGTCTCTTCAGGTGAAAGGCCTCAACGAGTCACTGGATAGACGAATCTCTGCTTTAGAAAGCTTGAAGCCAACTGAAGATTCACAACATGTGGAGGCAACAGAGTAGTTGCCGTGAGGCATGCTGCCGTAGTTTGATGTTGTGGCTCTAAATGTTTTTTTTTTTTTTTCTCTCTTTAAACGTGCAGTTGGATTCTTACAAGATTTTTGTGCTCTTTTTCTTTCTCTTTTAAAGAATAATTACAACTGTTTTGTATCATCAAGATGCAGTCAATCAGTTGACGCAATTTCATTGAAATCTCTGCATTTTGCATTTTATAGTGTATGATGCCTGCCATTTTCATTTGAAATTAAAGTTGAGGGAGTTCAAATGGTGTCTGTGGTTGCTGCGGTTTTCACCATTTCGGGAGAAAGTGGTGCATCATTTCTTAGTAGTCAAAGAATAATGAACTTTTCCAATATGCTAACCATGGCATCTATAGGAGCACAGCTGCTTTGATTCGATGATTTTGTGGCGAATGCTGTGATTATATTTCAAGTGACCGTATATTGGATCTCAATCTATAAGAATAGGTAGACAATATCAATTAACAAGTCGACAAGGGTGTTACGTTTACATAGAAAAGTCATTCCGACTCTGATCAGGGACCGCAAACCTCTTTTTTTTTTCAAAAAAAAAAAAAAAAATCCTGACCGGGAGAAGCGCATGACGTAACAAATGGTGAAAGTAGTATGTCTCAATATGCTCTTTTATAAACAAAAAACCATTGTTAAATCACAGCAAATTGTAGCGTCAAATCCAACTTCGTAAGACTGGAGTAAAGTTCAAAAACACCAAGGAATTGTTCATAAATTTTCAAGTGGTGCAGTAGATGAAGCTCTCTCTTTTGTTTGGAATGACTTGAAGTATCGAACAGAAGCTGCCCGTGAATATCTGCCTTCTTGGCGTGAAATGTTGGCAGAATTTAACTATTCACAGAAAATTCCATTGCCTGTTTAGTAACCACACACTCAGATATCGAGCAGCTCCGCATTTTCTGCAGACTGCAGACAAACCACATAATCAACTGCAACAAATTATTTCTTATACAATGCTATAACCTTTCACTTTGACTATCATTTACACTTATTTCATGTCTATCGTTCAACTTGATAAGAAATCCTACTACATCTCTCATGGAGGGTCTCATATTAGCCACTTTCTCGGTGCATTCAAGTGCCAAATCTAACAGTCTCAGTGCCTTCTGTTGATCATTGCTATCCCAGAAATTGATTTCCTCATCAAGGAAGCAAATGCACTCATCATTTTCCACTAGCTTTTTGGTTGTCCAGGAGACAATGTCCATGTATTCTTCAAAGCAGGGGTCAACCGGCATTTTTCTTAAGAGAAGTTCCAACAGAATGACTCCATAGCTGTAGACATCAGACTTCTCTGTTAACCGGATTGAGTATGCATTTTCTGGATTGAGAAAGAATTTAGAAAGTGAGCTTTTCATCTTAAAATTTGAAGCTCAGTTGCTGAATGAAAAGAAATTTGTTTAACATGCAACTAACCTGGGGCTATATAGCCTAGCGTTCCAACAATAGCTGACCTTGTTGAGCTGGAATGAGACTCAGAGACAAGTTTTGCCATACCAAAATCTCCAATCTTTGGAACCATTTCAGAGTCCAACAAAATGTTATCTGATTTGACATCTCTATGAATAATTTGTGGCACACAATCATGGTGAAGGTAAGCAAGTCCTTGAGCAATACCAAAAGCAATTCCATATCGAGTGTCCCAATCCAAAGCCAATCGTGGTTCTCTGCGATGTAATCTATCAAAAAGTGTCCCACCAGGCATGTACTCTGTCACAAGGAATCCATATCCATCTTTTATGCAGTAACCAGCCATTCTTACAACATTACGATGCCTAACCAAGCTCAAAGTTCTCATCTCATTGCAAAAGTTTGTCTCAGACAAGTTCACTTTCTTGACAGCCCAATGCCTCCTGGAGTTGGTTGATTCTGTTCTGTAGACTGTCCCATGCTTACCTCTTCCTATCACATACTTGTCACTCCAGCCTTCAGTAGCACGCATAATATCTTCGAACTTTAAATCCTCAGGTAACTCTTCAGTCCTTGATTGACATTCTTGAAGAAGAGAATGATCAAGCGACTGTTTCTGTCTAATGACTTGAACCACCAATATGTAAACTAAAACACAAAGCAATGTCACAGAGATAACTACTCCAACGATTACACCAGCCAGCACCCGTCCTCTTGTATGGCTTCTTTCTCGAATTTCTCCACAATATCTTGCTTCACTACCCAACAAGCAAAGTTCCGGGTTTCCAACAAAGGATCCTGGATATGAAGCCATTAAGATTGTCCAAGTTGCTGGAAGTTTTCCAGAGAGATGATTGAATGATATGTTCACAAAGTAAAGCGAAATCATGTTGTTCACTTCTGTGGGTATCTCATCATTAAAGCTGTTGCTTGAGAGGTCAAGAATTTGCAACTTGTCTAGATTGCCGAGGCATTCGGGGATCTTCCCAGAGAGCCTGTTGTGGCTGATATTTAAAACTGAACTGAAATGGTGAAGATTACTCAAACTGCAAGGGAAAGGGCCATCAAGCATGTTGCTCCCCAGTTGCAACTCAAAAAGACTTTGTGTGGAGGAGAAAGAGTCCGGAATAGCTCCACTAAGCTTGTTATCTTGAAGCAGGAGACTCTGCAATTTTGGCAACGATATGATCGTTGAAGGAATACTACCTGAAAGTAAATTCTTGCTGAGGTCCAATTTGATCATTTTTGTGCAATTACCTAACTCAGGGGGAATGCTCCCTGTCAGTCTATTAGAAGACGATGTCAAAACCTGAAGATTCTTCAGCTTTCCAAGCTCGGAAGGTATAGAGCCAGATAACCAATTTTCTGAAAAATCAAGCATTGTCAGATTGCTCCAAAACCCAAATACTTGAGGTATATTTCCTTCGAGCAAGTTTCCTCGAACGTCCAGAAAGGAAACTCCAGAATTCCTATCCAAGTTGGGAGGAATACTCCCGTGGAGAAGATTGTTACTTAGAATCACCCTCCTGAGAGATGAACATTGTCCGATTTCGATTGGGAAGCTCCCATTGAAACGGTTATTTCCAAGGGCCAAAACTGAAAGATTATTGCCAGTACATATGCTAGAAGGGATTGGTCCAGAAAAACTGTTTCCAGTTAAATCCAATTTAAATAGATATGAAAGTTTTCCAAGCCCAGATGGAAGCTCTCCAATGAGACTATTGTGAGCTAAGGAGAGAAATTTAAGTTTCTTCAAATGGGCGATCTCCAATGGGATTCTACCACTCAAACTGTTGTTATACAAAGCCAACTCCACAAGGTTGCTCATTAGACCAATCTCATGCGGGATATAGCCTTCCATGTGATTGTTGAACAGGTAAAAAACCTCAAGGTTCTCAAGATTGCAAACTTGAGGAGGGATTGTTCCTCCAATGAAGTTATTCTGAAGCCTAAGTTCCACAAGTGAACTGCAGTTTCCAAGCTCAGGTGGTAATGAACCATCAAGCATGTTATCAAAGATAAACAAACTGTTTAAACCATTTAGATTTCCAACAGATTCGGGAATGTTACCCACCAAATTATTACCTGAGAGAGCAACAACAGCCAACTGATTGCAGTCAGCAATCTTTTCAGATATAGTTCCATCCAGCTTGTTCCCTGAAAGAACAAGCTCTTGCAAGTTTTCAAGAGCCCACAAAGTTTCAGGAATTGGCCCTTCAAGAATGTTCTCATCAAGATACAAAACTTGAAGCTCTGAAAGACCCTTGAATATCCCTGGTGGAATAACCCCTCCAAAGCTATTATAAGATGCTATTAACATTGTAAGATTGTGGCAATTGCTCAGGGTAGAAGGCAAAGACCCCGAAAATGCATTCTCATAAATCCAAAGATGGGAAATTGCACATGAAGTCGAGAATTCTGGTAGTGAGCCGGTGAAGTTATTTGTGTACAAATACAAGAACTTCAGCTTTTCCATAGAAAATATTTCACTTGGAACCTCACCACTTAAATAGTTATTGTACATTCCAATATATTTAAGCTTATGGCAGAGACTTACCTCAGGAGGAACACCACCAGAAAGGAAATTGTAGCCCAAGTCAAGGCGTGAAAGTTGATTTGATTTGAAAAGCTCAGGAGGGATTGACCCTTGGAAGCCATTGTCATTGAGAAGAATAGTATTGAGTTTCCCACACTTTCCAAGCTGTTGTGGTATCTTACCAGTGAAATTGTTGCCACTGAGATCAAGAGACAGCAAATACCTGTTTTGACAGATATAAGATATAGAGTTGCTTAACACACCAGAGAGTCCAAAACCTGAGAGGTTCAAGGCCTTGACATGCAAACTGTTGTTGTAGCAAGAAACACCTGGCCATTGGCAAGGAGATGAAGGTGAAATGGATTTGTTCCATGACAATACTTCTTGTGACTCTCTTGGGAGGCTGTCAAGGAAGTTGAGAAGGTAAATAGCAGATGGAGGTAAAGAAGCAGATGAAGCTGGAACATGAATGACAGAGAAGAGAACATAATATGGAAACCACAAGAACATTGCTAGCTTTCTTTGAATGTTTTAGGTAGATAACATTCTTTGTACATTCTATTTGTGAATGAATCTTGGAAAAGGAAATGCTGACAGGCAACAAACAAAGTGCTGCTAGTGATGCTAATTGATGGTTTTCGAAACTACTTTAATTTTAAGATAACTCTTTTAAAAGTGCTTAATGTATGTGAATGCTTGGAAATAGCAGCACATGCAAAGCAACATATTCCAAACATGTTAGCTTTGTCGTTCTCTGTAACTTTTCATAATTAAAAATTGTAAAATCTTTGATTCCAAGAAAAGGTTCCATAATGGGGCAAGATCGGGAAGGTATGCTTTAGAATTGAGTGTAATTATAATTAATAGCAAAATCATGGTGTTCTCCCAAGTGTTCAAGGGTCAATCATATCTAGAAGGTCTTACCGTGTAGCGCTGAAGCCTGCAAATATGCTATGCTTATTTTCTACCCAATCAATTTATTTATATGATTGATTTTTTCATGTAGCAGTGTCATTTGTCGTGTTAAATTCTGGTTTTTTAATTATTTAATTGAGTATTATTTGTCTATCAGTCACGTTTTCCAAACCCACACTCCAGTCTTCATATGATGGCTTCAACAACAAATTTGCTCGACCTGCCCTGTTGTTGCTCAGATGTTCTTTAATCGTCAAGTTAAATTTATTAATTATTCTAACTAGTGGGCAGACTTATACTTAAGAAGTATCTGTTTGTAACTTCTAATATTATTTTATAAAAAATACTTCAATTTGGTTATTGGACAATAGAAATTATTAACATTTATTATATACTAAACACAAAAGTATAATTATATACAAAAGAAATGTTTAATAGAATTGATGAAAGTGAGGGGGGAAAAAGACAATTATAATTATCAAATTGCATGGTTCATGCAAGGCCTGGGGTGGTCCTAAGAGCCAATAGGATTTGGCCAACACAATAACATGTGTTAACATTATAGGGGTCTTAAGAGCTTAGGTGGAGTGATCGTGGAAGGCCACTTCTCACAACAAAATTTAATGTATTCTTGCACTTCTTCAATAGCAATCCCATACATCATTTTTAAAGCGATTACTTTCTCATCTAGATGCTGCCAAAAGTACCGAGAGAATAACTTTGAAAATATGCCAAACAAGGTTTTATCCATCCCCATTTTGTGTACAAAATTTTCAATGCATCAAGTTTTTGAAACCCAAAACGTTGAACTATTAGTCCCAGTAGAAGAAGTGATTCTATTTAACCCATTAATTGGGTATATTTGTTTATGTTTCCAGTATATACATATATATTTTTTATATTTCTACATTCTCCAAAGCAATTTAAATTCAAATATCATTGTTACAACTCATTACTAAACACAAATTTATTTTAAATAAATATCAAAATCCTTAATTCATTTAAGATAAAACCTCATAATTCAATTTTCAAATTCTTCTAAAAACACCAAGTACAACTGCCTGTAAATATAATTGAAGGACATAATTTTAATTAAGAAATAGTGGAATGGCGTAGGTCGATGGCAAATTCATCAAAGCCCATTTGAAAGTTGCCTTGAGACCCAATCTAGAGTCGGTGGAACCTGTTCGAAGTAGCCCAATCTCGTCTTGGACTTCATATAAACTAATTAAAATTATATATAGAAATTTTGAAAATCAATTTAAAAAATGAAATTGAATGACATTATAATAAAGGAGTAATTTTACATTAATTTTTATATAATTTATTTTGGAGACAATATCAACAAATATCTTTAAGTTTTGGTTTAATTTAAAGCGAAAAATAACTATGCGTTTTTCATCAGTCACACTCTTGAAGTTGTTCGTTTTTCATCAATCACACCTTGAAAATGATTATTTAAGAGGTGATGTTTTCAACAACTTTAAGAGTATGATTGATCAAAAAATGCATAATTGTTCTCCATTTGAAATTAAACCAAAATTGAGGGTACTTATTGTGATTGTTCCATATATTTTGTATAAAATGTGAATCATCAAATAAGCATCTCTCATCGGTGATATTTTCCTTTTATAGTAAGTTTGTAACTACAAAATGGACGGTGTTAAAAACCCCATCTTATTGTAACTTAAACGTTTGAAATAAATTTATGATTACTTACTTATTATTATTGCTATTTAATGATGGCAAGTTAAATGATAATTGTTTTTAATATCAACTCAACAACTTCACAACTCTTGAATTACAATTAATGTAGCATTAGTTAATGTATTTGTGTGCATTAATAATTTTATGGGATGGATTTATTTAAATTATAGAGAATTTAGCATGTGCATAAAGGATTGCAAATTGAATTGTGATATTGAGTTAGGAAGATTGTCTTTATCATGTTTGGTAAATTAAGACAAAGAAATTAATAAAGAGGGAAAAAAATAGAAATAGTGGTCCAAAAACTTGAATACGAAGGCAAAGAAAGATAATTAGAGAGAATAAATGAATTCCACAACATGGAGTAATGGGACCATCAACATTCATTTTTGATACAAAAGCCCATTTCCTACCCACGTGATTCCTCAACAATAATAATATTTTCAATCTACTCGTGAAATCAAATCAAAATTCTTGTACACTAAACAAAATAATGATTGTACGCCGATTGCCCAAATCCAATGTTTCCTTGACGGTGGCAGCCTCTAAATCACCAACCACACATGCCAATACAATAGCCGCTCCATGCCTTCTCTTCACTTAAATAACAACAATAAGGTAGAGGCCTAGAGGGGCTTGATAAAATATTGTCTATATGTTAATTTTTTTTTTCACTTGAAATGTGAATGATGTAATAAATTTGGTGTATTACAGACCGGTTCTTCATTTATTTCATTATCCCTAACATGGGAAATGATTCTCTCAAAGATTTCATACAATGTAATGTGCACATTTGATACATTATTGTTGTTTTTCGTTATCTTCTTACGTAAAAATATTTTGTGATTCCGTCCACCTCATATTTTTAACATGATCACAAATTTCTTGTGACATTAGTTTAAAATGTATAATTAAATTGACCAAATAATTACCGTATTGATATCATTTCATCGTAAAAATTTTTTTAAAATCTTCGATGTATCGAATCATCTTAACCTAAATTAGAATAAGATCGTACTTAAATTTTTTGAATATATAGATGGATAGATAGGTAATTATTAACTTAAATATTAAATGAGTTATTAATGTAATAATAATGAGAAATTGTACAGGTGTCAACATGATTAACAACAGAGTGAACGGACATGGAGAATAAATGAATTGATGAATTCAAGACAAGAAGAGAAATCGAGATCGAATTTTTGGGGGTTTTTTGTTTGTGTTTGAATCTGTCTAAACTTCTGCAGTAATGTGATTGAGACGTCCCATTCTCGCCAAGCTGTCTCTCCTTCTCTTTTAACCACGCCTGCTTCCCCATCATCCCTCTCTTTGTCTCTCTAATTCCCAAACTTTACTTTTTTTTTTTTCAAAACCCTTTTAACCAAAATTGTAAATACGTTTTAAATATGAACCATGTTTTGGATAGTTTTAGACATTAGAATCATAGAACAAGATGTTTTATTGTTGAATATTAAAGATCGATGACAATTCTATTATTAAAAATCCCACGTTGAATAGTTATAAGGAAAGATTTTATGTTATATATAGATTAGTCAATCTATTTATTGGGTTAATATTTTATATTAGACAACTTGAATTTTCAATTTATGTTGAATCATTTAAATTTGTTGAAAACGTGATTATTTTTTTAAAATTCCTTGTAACTTTGATTATATTTTTAATTAACTTTTTAATATATTAATTTAATAAAAAAAGAAGGTTCTTACCCATTTTGCAAGCAAAAATTGCCCAAAAAAACCTAATCTAAGAAACTTGTTTGAAAAATAGATTAGCGTAAACATTTCTACACATCATGATTTTAATCCCCTATCTTAACAATGGGCTTTTGGCTTAAAATAGATATCAATTTAAACAAAAAAGATATCAAGATGTCATTATAAGGTCTAAATTTTTAGAAGGGTAATTAATTTTAAACATTAACCTCTGATTTAGGTATTTTTTCAAAATATTTTTCCATCTTTTTAATTTTAAGGTCTAAACAAATTAGAAAAAAATTAAAAAAAAAAACTCATATTTGAGGGTGAGCCTTTAAAAAATAACTTTCTTTCAAAAAATTATATATCATAACTCCATCGATCTCTCTGATGTATATATTTAATAATATTTGATAATCGATAAAAATTATAATATATAAATTTTTAAAAATATAATTATTTTTATAATCAATACTTAAAATAAAAAGATTTTTAAAAAAATATTGAAAACCTCATGGTAGATGAGTTATAGTTACGAATAATTTTTTTTTTTCCCCGCGAGAATGAAATAATGCAGATGACGTGGTGTTGAAAATTGACACGGGAAAAAAGTCCAACAATTGAATTGAATTGTTTTATGTTACCAATAATGATACAATCCCATCAATATCTAATTTTATTTTATTTTATTTATATCTCTTTAAATACAATTTTCCATCTCTTTGTCACACCTCATGTGTTGTCCCATCTTATATTAATCTCCCACACTTTCACACTCTACCTCACACGTTCTTCCATATCGTTTGATTCACACTCGCTCTTCCAACAAAGAAGCCTGTGGACCAGATGCCGACTTCGTCAACCACGCGCCCAGAAGGCAAGTAGATCTGAAGGGAGCATTCCTCGAGGCAATTAGTTTACGCGTCAACGTTGTGGGGCCCAGTGTTCCCGTTACGTCTTCCCAGGCCCGATGCCTCTGCCTCTAACGGTGAACTAACGACAAAATTAAGGTTTTTTTCTTTTATTAATCGTTTTTCATTAAAAATATTAAATTTACGATTTCTTGTTTTTTAATGAAAGGGTCGTTTGTTTTTGTTCTAAGATATTAAATTTACTTAATTTCAGTTTATCAAATATTTCTAAATCGTTAGTCTTTTAATTAAAATACTTCTGTAAGAGAATATAAAGCAGCGAAAGATGTGAGAAAATAATCCAAGTGAGAAGAATGTTTTAAAAAAATAGAGCACTATTATATTTATAATATTTATACAACATATATTTTATAATATGACGTGATCGTTTATATGATTAAAATTTATTGAATAAAAAAATTACATACCTAATAGGATTTTGTCATTTAAACTGTCACTTTATGTTGTACAATATATATAGTATAGATATTGTAAGTCTATTATTATTATAAAAAATAATATAATAATTTTTTTGTTTAATGTTTAACCATCCATTAATGAATAACAGATTAACGGATAAATACATTTAAATTTTTTGGAATGATATTTTATTCGTTACCGATTTTGCCTAAATAATAAAATGAAATATTAAACCTTTTATTTATGGAAGCATCGTCTAAAATTTGATTAATGCTCTTAATTTATGAAAGATTTATAGTGAAACTATATTAAAGAAAATATTTAAATTGTGTTTATAAAAGAGCAAGTCTTTAAAGTATTATTAATAAGTAATAGTATATTAACATGTTACGTATATAAGTATGTGTATTTTCAACGATTTGAGGTATATATGTTACTTTTAAAAGTCTTTTTTCTTGCAAAATTGGTAAACTTTGGGAAATGAACTTTGAAGTCCCATTCATTGAGTTGTAGAATGCAAAATGGAAGCCTTATGCGAATGATGTTCATTTTCTCTGTATTTGGTACCTACCGGAAAAAGTATAGAACCAAAGCTGAAACTCCCCGAAGGTTGTGATAACAATGGTGGAAGGAATGGATAGTAAGATTTAAGAAAGGTAAGGCAAGAATCAAAATTATTATACTATGTTACGTTACGTTAATTAAGTCTCGAAAAAAAAGCTTCAAGATGCATTTTCTTATGATTTTGTATTTTTATTTTTAATATGATTTAAGAATATGTGATTAGTTTTGAATTATTTTAAATTTAAAAAATGATACGCGATTGATATTAAATATAAAATATATTAAAAATGTGTAATATAAAACAAAATTTGAATAAAAAAAGAACACACAATTAATCATTGCCACTAGGCATGTGCAATTGAGATTTGCAAAACCAAGAGGGAATTGAGTAATCCAAACATACGTGTCAAAAGGAGTAGGGAACCAGCTTTACTATGTATAGTATATAGTCCAAGACCACGGTTCGGGAGGAGAATGAATGATCCATTCAATGGGAGTCACCCTTAATAGTAAAATGTGTGAAAATGTAATTATCATATTTCCGTGTGTGTATGTATATATATATATAGAGAGGGAGAGAGTTTATAAATAGTCTTAACATGTATCCTAAATATATATAACAAGTCATCAAAAATTATTTAAATTCTATTGAAGATTGTGTAAATTTCTTTAAAAATTGTAATTATATCGAATATGATATAAAAATTATTAAAAACATAAATTTCAAATAAATCTAGATAATTTTTAAAAGTTTAACATATATCCTTAGAACACAAATTAAGATTATATATGATTTATAAATAAATCAAATTTCTTTTATTGTCTATTTATCTTCATGTTTTGTAAATTTGTGTCAATGGTAAGTAAAAATTATTAAAAATATAATTTTTTCAACCATATTTAAAGATTAATTAATTTCATCGAATCATTTATGAAAAGAAAATGAAAATAACTTAATAGGATTTAAGTAAAGTTGTTTATATTATAAAAACATACTGTATGAGATTAACACGTGATTAAATAATATATCTGTTTAATCATATCTTATTATATTATTATATGTGATTGGCTAAACACATCATCTCAGTGTGGTAATAGATAGCAGAGGTTTTCACATTTTATATATTTTATCTTTTGCTATTAATAAAAAAACCTGCTGGAGCTTGTGAACATAGGGGTTTTCAAGATCTTTGAAAAGCTCAGAGTTAAAACATTCAAAGAGATTAACTACTTTATAAATTTTAAAATATTATAAAAATGATTACTTTATGGCTAGCTTTTAGTACCCATAACATAAAAAACTGGAAAATTGATAGAGGGTCATCAAGTAGAGTTAGAGCTAAGAGTCGTGGTGTGCAGTGTAGGGCATTTAGAAGGAGAAAACGATAGATACTGCAATAATGATGAAAGAGACAGACAGAAAGAGAAAGTTGCTTTTTACTATTTTGTCTAATAGTATGGTGTGCGAATGTTGGAAGCATGGAAGCAAGCCAAAGGCCGAGAATGGCGGCAACCCATAACCATTCCTCTCTATCTTCACAAAACAAACGCAAGCTGGCACTTTTCTTCATCTCATCAAAACTTTACCATATATTAAGACCAAGTATTAAGCTTTTATAAAGAGGTTCTACTTCTGGTTTTGTGTTTTGTGTTTTGTGTTGTGGTTGTTGTTTGATGTGGGAAAAGGGTAGGTTTCTCCATTAGGCAAAGTGGGTTAATTTCATTTCATCATGAGTATGGATGTGTTTAGCGTTTCTAACAAGTCAGCAACATCAAAAAAAGTAGTGGTACTACAGGGGGAGAGTAAGAATGATAACGATAATAATAATAATAATAATATGGTGATGCTTCATCATCATCATCAACATCATGATGAAAATCACCACCGTCCATCTCCATCATATCTTGTAGGTGATGGTAATGGTCAAGGTCCCACTTGTTACAGCAAGAGTAGAAGCAGTGGTTGTGATATTTACAACGTAATTGGTGGTGTTGCTGGTGCTTTTGATACTAGTAGTAGTAGTGGTGGGTTGAGGGCTTTACAGCCTTTTGACATAGGAGTACCTGCAGACACTGCTACTAGAAGTACTCAAAACACCTTCAAATCCCCAGGTATCGATTTTCTTTCCTTTATTTTTGTCTTCCTTGTCAATGCAAAGTACTTGCCTATCCCATCTTCTTTTATTAATGACTTGAGTGTGGCGTCTGCGTATGTGTGTGTGTGAAAAAGTAAAGTAAGTTTTGCTGGAGTTGGGAATGAGCAAGAGCAAGTGCAAGTGGAAAGCAATGAGCTTGGTTGTTGTGTGATATGCAGGAGATATGGCGGCTTCTATGGGATTTCCTTTCACAAATGCACAATGGAAGGAGTTAGAGAGACAAGCAATGATATACAAGTACATGATGGCTTCTGTTCCTGTGCCTCCTGATCTCTTGTTTCCCATAATCAGAAACCCTTCACTGTCAGCTGTTCCATGTGAGTGCATGTTCTTTCAGTTTTCGTTGCAAAGTTTTCACCTTTGACTGTTTCTTCACCGAATTTACAATCTTTTTCTGCTTTGTTTATGGGTTTTTATGCAGCGGGTAGTGGTCTGAATCTTTTGAGGTTCTCAAGCGGAGGAGATCCAGAGCCAGGGCGGTGCAAGAGAACAGATGGGAAGAAATGGAGGTGTTCAAGAGATGTAGCGCCTGACCAGAAGTATTGTGAGCGTCACTTGCACAGAGGCCGGCCCCGTTCAAGAAAGCCTGTGGAACTTCCTCCTCCTAACAACAAGAAAAAGACGCGCCTTGAACCTCATCCTCATTCTCTTCCTCCTCCTATTAGCAACCCCATCAACAACACCGCAAATCTCTTCACATCTCCATCTCACTATGCTGGAACCATTCCTCAAACTTTCTTTTCACCCATTGAGTCTCTCAAGGAGCACAGGTGACCTGAAAATTTCCTCTTTTTAAAGAAATTTTGAATCTTTTTGTGTTTTGGTTGGTATTCTTCACGCTGTTTGTGTTTCCAGGTGCTTGGATTGGACGATGAGAGGAGAACCTATTCAGATGTCTTCATCATCAAGCCATGAATGGCATCATTTGATTCAGCAGACAGGGATGGGACTACCAACTGAGAGCTCTTTTTCAAACACCAGCTGCAACTCGTCAGTTCTCAACTTACATTACGGGGAAGATTCTCTGAATTTGAATTCCTACTCAAACTTCAGCGGTTCAGAAGAACAACAGAGCACGGAGTTTCCATTCTTCATCAACCCAGATTTGGTAGCCCTTGAAAAGCAGCACCAAGGTGACCCACCAAGGGAGTTCATTGACGCATGGTCTAATGGAGTCTCAGATGATGAGCAAAACGCACACTCTAAAAGCTGCTCGGTTTCCTCGAATGGGAATCTCCCTCTATCTCCTCTCAGCTTATCAATGGGAGGCAACAACCGCTTTGGTGAAGAAATGGGTCAGGTTCAGAGGAGCTTGATTGCGAGCGAGTCAGGTCAAGACAATGAATGTAGCACCAGCTGGTTGAACCCTGTTGCCTGGCCAGGTTCCACCCCTGGAGGGCCGCTAGCAGAAGTGTTGAGGCCGAGTACGGTCACCTCCGCCTCAGATCCACCGTCTCCTGCTGCTGAAAATGGTGATCCTGGCAGTCCTCCAACTACTAGATTTTCTTCTCCATCAGGGGTTCTTCAGAAAACGCTTGCTTCATTTTCTGATAGCAGTGGTAATAGCAGCCCAACACTTGCCAGTTCAAGGGCTAATAAACCACCTCAGGTCGCTTTGCTTTGGTCGAATCAGGAAAAAATATGAATGATTAATTAATATCTTCTATTTTGTTAATCGTGAGATGAGATGAGATGAGATGCTTGAATCTACAGTTTTTTTAATAGTTTATATATTGTGTTCTTGCTTTGTGGGTATTTTGTTGTCTTCTTCTTGTTTTATGTTTTATGTACTTGTTTATCCAAAGTAGCTAGTTTTGGGGATTTCAGAAAATTCTTGTACACTCAAAAGAGAGGTCTGTCTGAATTCTATGGTGGTGGTGGCCATTTAAAACATTTATTTTGATTTGCATGCTTGTTATGTGTTCTTTTTTTGGTTTCCGGAGAGGAAGCTCTGTAGCCCTTGGCCATCACTTCATGATCCCTTCAGAACGTTGGGGGTCCTGCATGTGGTCCTCTCATTGTCATAATAAATATCCAATTTTGAATGGATGGAGGTTGAAAAGAATCCTCTCTCCCAGAACCAACAACATGGTTTCTCCAACTGATCATCTGAAGCTGTACAGTCATAACTGTGTACTATTGGAAATTGCAGGGTGCTTTAACTGATAAATCCAGTCAGAAATCAGATTAAGTTTAGTTAGTCATAATTAGAAACTTCTATCACCTAATGTCATTGCCACTCCACCCATCTTGTGACTTCCCGACTATCACAAACAATGTTAAACAGATTTTCCATCCCAGATAATTTCCATCCCAACAATCAGCACAAACGAAGCTGAATATGATGCTTGAACATAATGTCCACATTTTTTTTCCATGTTTCCTATCTAGATAATCCATCCCTAATTTCGGAATTGGATTTTCTAATGTGGTAATCGGAGTAAGACTCGGATAAATCTTGATAGGGGTACCTAAAAATGTTTTAACTTCTTAAGAGTAGCTAGTTTCAATATTGGTATTGAACTTCATCTTAGCAAAATACAAATATATGATTGGTAATTAATATAAAATATGTAAGGGAGGAGAGAGAATCCTAGTTCTTCACATTTTAGCTTTCTAATGTATTTTTGCCGGTAGATTGAGTCTTGCAAACCTTGATTAGCATTATAGGAAATATTAACGAGTGATTACTTACCATCATGTTAATATAACTTTGATCTACTTGGTATAAAAGCTTAAGTTCATACATGTAAACTCAAACAATATTAGTGTTTAATGTTTAATAATATTAATCATCTAACACTAACTCAAGGACTTTAAGCTGAAGACTGGAAAGCAAAAACTTTCTTTGTGGGATCAAATAATAAGACCTGTAAAGGCTCCTTTGCAACAGTGAACCAGATGCTTCTTTCTAACTGTAATCAAACGCAATAGATGATGTTAATAGTACAAATGAAGGTTTTCCGGGCATCTGGGGAACTAAAATGCGTCTTCTATTTTAACTGATTTGATAAACGCAAAAGAGAGCTGATGCATATCATTCCGTTGTTATCTCCAAAAACAAAACTGAAGTCTGATTTCATCAGCATTTTTCAATATCCGGCGGCACCACCTTTAGAATCTTGGGGTCTAAATTTTTTGGCCGGATGTAACCAAATTGTTACGTTGCGAGATGTAAATGTATCTGAAAGTCTCTATTTTCTTTCCTCTATTAATCCTTAATTAGGATTAGAGTTTTACTGTACAACAATTTTGTGTGTCTGACCAATATTATAGAGTGCTATATCAATGCATGTTACACACGTTTTACAATTGGAAGACGTGCTGCAAATGCTTTACAATTGGATGACTGTACATGCAATCGCTGAAGGATAGATTTGATCTCAATTAAAAGTTTTTCTCTGGTCACTATATTGGAACATACATAAATATATCTCCTAATAAATCATGTCATACCAATAATTTTTTCTGTTTCATTTATTTTTAAGCCATCAATATGGCTTGTGATATTTAAAAAAAAAAACATCTATTTTATATAGTCTTATTAGCATGACACACCCAATGTAGTATGGACTCTCTCTTCTATATAGTGTTGTTTATTTATTTTTTTTTTCTCTCCTTTGCAAAAGTTGGAGTTTGCTCCATCTTGTTCGTAACCTTTTTCCCTCCGTATTCCTTGCTCAGTCTTTTGATTCAATGATAAAGTGCGAAAATATCATCACTTCAAAGAGTTGTTGGACAGGAGGTGCCAACCTTTGTTTGTGAGCATAACATCGAAGTGCAGAACACACACAAATCGCTTTGTTATGAGCATGGCCCATTGGGGTTGCAAAGGCCACGTCTCAAATCATCACAAATTTCTTTCCAAAGAGTTTCTTATGAAAAAGGCCCTGAAGCTCAAGACAAGCTGCTTGTTACAATCACAGCTTCAATGTCGACTAAATATAAACCACAAATTCTCTGTCTTTATTACTAACTTGATTTTCTTTCTATATACAATCAAACCAAACAATTTAGAATAATATATAATTAAGATGACCTTTATAAACTAGCTAGTTGAAATGGTTGTATTGAAGCTTAAATGAAACTTTTAAACAAAAAATGGGTATAAGTTATCAAATTATTTCATTTTAGTATTTTTTTTTAAGTAACCCAAGAAACGCAAGTAATAAATAGAAAATAGAATATTTGTACATGATCTGCCTCTAAGCTATAAAAAAATTTCGAAAATCTGTAAATTCTCTCAAGAAACAACTGATCAAGTTTCTCCAAAAATAAACTATTTATATATATTGAATATGTGAACTTTTGTTTCATTATAATTTTGTTAAATTGTATCTTTTCTAATTTTTAAAATTGTTATTATATAGAATTCAATCAATAAATAAACTTTTTTTTAAACCATCTTTGATCATGATTCAGTCTTCTCTTCTCTCTTGCCTTTTTTTCTTTTCTTTTTTCTTTTGTATGCCATTTTGCTTACTTGCAAATATTTTTTATTGGCAACTCAGTAATTATTACTAGAGCCTCAATCTCTATTCTAAATTGAACATATATTTCTTTTGAAACCGATTGAATTTGAAGCATCGATAAATATTATGAGATCTATGAAGAAACGAATTGAAATTTGAAACTGAGCCTGAGATTTTTGCAGGAGACGATGGTCTATTGATTGAGACAACTATAATATTATTTCTAGCTGCAGCTCAATGATCTTTGCATGCTAGGATATCTATTAGAATTATATATACTACATCCAGGACGGAGCCAGCATAGGCCCAGGAGGGGCAATTGCCCCTGCTGGGCTAAAGAAAAAAATCAATATATTATTCTTTTAATTTTTAAAAATATATATTGTTATAAATACATATATGGATGCATGCTTTTGTTTACATTTTATTTATTTGACAAAATTTTTTTATATTTTCTCTATCATCGTTCATTAATTTGTTTTGTCTATATTATTGTTATTTTTATTTTTAAAAAGATAAGATTCTTTTGAATTAATAAGTTTAAATTTTTATTTGATTATATTATTAATTAATTTATTTAATCATTTCTCTTATAATTAAAACTTAAAATTGATATGATAAATATTAATTTATATCCTAAATAATATTGGCTAAAAATATTATAAATTTTTAAATTTACAACATTATTTTGTTTATATTAATTTATTTTTTTTATTATTGTCCAATTTTGCCCCCTCTAGAAATAATTTCTAGCTCCGTCCCTGACTACATCGAATAAGAGTTTTTACAACATCCGAAAAAATGCTATTATAAATTTTTTATAGCATTCCACAGCAGTTTTAAATAACTGCCCATAATATTTTTTTTTCCAATAGCACTTCTAAAAAAATGCTGTTATAATTCAATAGATAGCGTTCTAGGATTTTGTTAATGTTATATTTTATCACTTTTATATATATACACAATACATTGTATAGAGAGTAAAAGTTAGAAAACACTAATCAAACTCTCTTCAGTACTTTTCCCTATAAATTTAAACAGCATTCTTCTTTCCCAAACCATAATCTCTAATTTCTTCTTCTATTATTCACCTATTTGCAGTTAAAACTGTTTTTTTTCTTGCCCTAAAATTCATCAAAAACCTTCTTTGAAATTCCATAAAATTTATCACTATTAACTCTCTGTGGGTCTGAATCTAATAATTTAACTAAAACAGAAATTAACATCGGAACAGCATCCACTGCTTTACAAGGCTCTTCCTCTACAATCCCACTTCCAAGATACTTGAAAACAAAATTGATATATGCTGATGCATGCTGTGTAGATTAATTCTTCATAGATATTGAGGCCGTGAACAAAATTGCTACCACAAACATCAGTATTATATTGTTAGAATAACAACTCAGATAGAGATTGATAATAAAGCTAATTTTAATCCTCCAAAGTGTGACAAGTCATAACTTAGCAAATACTTGATATTATTGAATCAACCAACCCTAGAAGAAGCAAAACAACGGGTACACTAATCGATACACAATAGAACAAAGGATGATAATTAACTTAAACTGACGAGGGAAAAAATCAGACATAAATAGATTAATCATTGTTGACATAGCCACGTACTACAATACAATGTTGAATTGTTGGAGTGACAGTAATCTAGCATACTAACTACAAAAAATTAAATATCAAAATCGTAGTAAATTAAACAGAATCTCGGCAGGCCATTACTTAACAAAAACGCCCCAGCTTCAGATCAATGGTGATTGATTCCTCACGGAGCTGCTCTAACGAGTACGGTCAGGGTGCTCTGGATCTCTCACATTACTGTCTAGGGGTTTGGGCAATATTACAAGAAAATAAATACGTACAAAAGAATGATACTATTTTTATAAATTATTCATACAAATTTATATGATATTATCTAATTATTTTATTATTTACATTAATTAATATAATCAAAATTTGAAATTCAATAATATAATTAAATTATAATAAATCAATTTATATGAATAAAGTTTATATAGATAATTTATAAGAATAAAATTACTAGTTAAGAAGATGATCTTTAACGTATATATTTTAAATGTGTTTCGGTAGATTTTGGATTTTACGGAACGAGAATGAAATTTTGGCAATTCAAGAACGTTCTTCTAAGAAAAGTTATTAAAATATTGTTATTGCCTCTTCATATTGAATTGATGATTTTATGGGACAATACATGACAAAAAAATCTTTTGGCTGCCCTGTCCAACACCCAATCACCTTTTGAAATCGAATCAAAGAAAAAGTCAAGTCATGAATCTACTTCTAGGATTACTAAACGCTCTTTTATCTCCACGTGTCCCCTTGCATGTCTCCAACAACCACAGCTGTCGTTCTACCCCGCTTCCAGTTTCTTCTTCACCTCAGCATCTCCCAAAGCTACTTTCTCACTTCTCGGATCAGTCTCTCCGTCAACAATGGCAGACCGAACCCACCAGAGACCCGCGCGAAACACCCCTACCGTCACCACCAACTCTTTTCTACGTAAACTCCAAGTCCATGCACCAAACTCATCTCAGCTCATAGGCTTCCTCACCCTTTTCATCTCTGCCTCCATTCTCCTCCTCCTCACTGGCCTCACCCTCACTGCAACTGTCCTTGGCCTCATCTTCTTCACGCCTTTGCTCATTATTTCCAGCCCTATCTGGTTTCCCATTGCCACACTCCTCTTCCTCGCAGTTGCCGGCTTCTTGTCGGTTTGCGGATTCGGAGTGGCATTCGTGGCCGGCTCATCGTGGATATACAGGTACTTCAGGGGATTGCACCCCCCGGGGGCGGATCGGGTTGATTACGCGAGGAGCCGGATCTATGATACGGCGAGCCATGTCAAAGACTACGCTAGGGAGTATGGCGGGTATTTGCAGAGTAAGGTGAAGGATGCAGCTCCTGGTGCATGAACGTTGGCTTCAGTTTCAGCACAGCCCTATGTTGAACTGGGATTTTTTCTTTTCCAATAGTGAATGATTATGGTATTATTGTTTTTTCGGGTTTTTTTTTTAAATTTTAAATTGAAATGACCTTTCAATTTTATATGAAAGTTGTGAATCGGACTTATTCCTTACATTTGTTTTAAATTAGGAAACGAAAAGGTGTAATGAAAATAATGAGAAGAGAAAAAAAATATATATAGGGAGAGAAAGAATTGAAGAAAATAATTCTTGCACACTCAAAAGAGACGACCTGTCTGAATCCTATTTGTGATTTACATGCTAGTTATGTGTTGTTTTATTTGTTTAATGCCGGAGAGGAAGATCTATAGCCTTAGTCATCACTTCGTCATCCCTTCAGAACGTTGCCGGACCTGCATGTGGCCCTCTTGTCGTTATAGATAAATGTCCAGTTTTAACTCAATGGGGAGTGAAGAATTCTCTCTATAGAACCAACTGGTTTTATGCTACTGATCGCCTGAAACTATAAAGTCATAACACTGTAACGGTCGAATTTACAGGCTGCTTTAACTAATAAATTCCCATCAGCGATCACATTCAGCGCGACTTCCCCAACTAGTGCAAGTAAGTTGCTCACATACTTTATTGAAGAATCACTTAGACTAAAGAGGACTCGTAAGTTTTAGTCCAACGTTAGTAATCTTTAATGGTATCAATTTTAGTCTGCTAGGCGCTATGCATTAGCACTCTGCGTATCGTTGTGCATTCCACAGAGGGAGCGATAGTCATATCTCGTCAGTAAACAGGACCATTTGGGTTATTAGGATGCCATCGAAGTGAAAAACCAACACAAATCGCTTTCTTGCGATTTTGTATGGCCCATTTGGGTTTAAAGGGCCATGTATCGAATCTTAACACATTTCTCCTCCAGATGAAAAAAGCCTGGAAGCTCAAGAAAGCAAGTTACTTGTTACAGTTGTATATGTCTTAATTTGATGAATATTCTACGTAAATTAAACAACTACTTGATTCCATCGTAATTTCATCAAACTTTGGTGAATAGTTCTTATGGATTCAAAGCAGGAGAAGTTGCATATCGTGGCAGGGGGATGTGTCACGGAATTGATTGTTGTCTCGAGCAATATAATTTATGTAGCTACCCTGATCGATCTTTGTATTCAATTTCATGGTGGCCATCCTACGGAACATGGTTGCTCTCAAATCTCAATCCGCTGAGTCATATTCTAATTAGTGGAGAAACGGATGTTTAAGGCCCGCTTAATATGGAGCAACTAATTGAACTTGAACCCGAGCCCGATACTTTTGCAGGAGATGACGGTCCATTAATTGAGACCAAAAAAAAAAAAAAAAAAAGTTTCTAGCTGCAGATCGATGATCTTGTAAGCTTAGTATATGTATTTAGAATTACAAGCTTGTTGATAATAACCGCTTCACAATTTTAATTTGTTGTGTTGCGTAATATAAATTTATATTTTACAATTAAGCATTGTTAGACTGCATCTCATTAGTTAGTAATTTTCCATACTTTCTTTTAGTATCGAACTTTTTGCGCTATATCTTATATTTTTACTAGAGTCCTTGTCAAAAGAATTTTTGTTATGTTTTACATATAGCGAGGTGTATGCATTAATACACACACACACACATTGAGTGTTGAACTGAAAGTTAGTTAAGTACAGTTACGCAGGTTGTTAATCTGTTATAGTTAGTTAATGCCAGGAGGCTTTGTGTAGTGCTGGTATGCTAGCTCAGATGGAATTGGTTAGTAGGTTGTTAGGACTGTTGGCTATACTATATAAAGCCTTTGCACCCATGTAACATGTGGTTGATTCATTTTTAAAAGATCTTAATTACTCTAGAATTTTCTCTTCAACTTGGTATCAGAGCTGTCTGATTGACAATCATGGTTGATCATCACACAAATTATCCTGGAGCTTCAAATTTCCCGAGAAATAACTTTCCAGACCTCACAAACTCAAATCTCACCGTGGCAACTACAATCAGAGCCCGTACAAAAGTCACCTTTGCTAATGGGGCAAAAGTCTTGTCTTCTCAGAATCGATACCAAGTCTGAATTTCCCTCAATAGTGGTATTTCCGTCAAGAAGAGGTTTGAACCCCTCTCTATCCTCTTTATCACAGAGCAACAAGCTCTTTTAACACATCATCCCAGATTCCTGGAGCTACTAGTCACTCTTCTTCCTCAATTCCATCTATAGCTCTACCTTATACTCTGCCTTCTTTATTCATCAAGCTTCATCATAACAACTATGGCAACTGGAGATCACATGTGTTGCCAACTCCGAAGGCTTATGATCTTGAATGCTACATAAACAGAGATAAGCTTTGTCCTCCATCTTTTATAACTTCTACCAATTGATCTAATGTTGTTGATATTGTTAAACAATACTTTGGAGAAGATTTGATAAGTTCATTTTAAGCTAGTTGTTATCAATAATTACAGAGTCTATGCTTGGCTATATACTTCGGTGCTAGTCCTCAATGCATCTTTGGAGTACATTGGAAAAGTTATTTTACACTAAGTTTGGAGCAAGGTCAATGCATCTCAAGTATGAACTGCAAACTACTAAGAAGGGATCAATGCCAATTTTATATTATTTTCTTAAGATGAAAGCTATTGCAAATACTCTTTTCGCTATAGGATTTGAGATAACTGATTAATTCAGATTTATTGCTGCATCCAATTTTAGATTCAAATTTCATGAGATTGATTTTCCTTTTCCATATTGGCAATTCTTTCACCACCAGTGATGTTTCTTTCTCTTCTTAGCATTTCAATTCTACTCATTGGTATATACCAGTTACTTCTACTAGTATAGCCTCATCATCTCATACATAAACTCATACAACTCTTCCACCTTTGATACAAATTCGTATATCTCTCATTGCTATACAGAATTCTATATCTGAAGAGCATTTAGATACTCCAGCGTCTGATTATTCTTTTTCGCAAGATTACATTCTCCTCTCAGTTCCAGCCTTTACTCAGCCTCTTCTCCTATCATTTCTTTCCTTTCAAATAGAGTGGTATCTTTTCTTAACACTCATCCAATGATTACTAGACCCAAGGCAGGGATTTTCAATCTTAAGGTTTAAACTAATTCTACTACATTTGATTTATTACTTACATCATAACCTTCATTAGTCAAACAAGCTTTACAAAGCTCTAATTGGAAAGCAGCCATGGAAGATAATTCTAATGCTTTGCAAGCTAATAAAACATGGTCACTGTTTCCATTTCAAGGTGGCATGTGTCTGGTTGATTGTAAATGGGTTTTTCAAATAAAATACAATCAAGATGGTAGTATTCAGAGGTTTAAGGCTAGCTCAGTTGGTAGCAAAAGGGTTCCAACAATGTCCTGGTGTTGATTACTTTGAGAAATTCAGCCCAGACATTAAATCTTCAACTAGTAAAGAAGTTTTTTCTCTTATTATTACTTATCATTGGGACATACAACAGATTGATATCGATAATAGTTTCTTGAACAAAGACTTGCAGGAAAATGTCTTCATGTCTTAGCATGAGGGGTTTCTTGATCTATCTCAACCAAATTTGGTTTGCAAGCTGCACAAGTCATTGTACGGATTGAAGTAGGCTCCTCAAGCTTGGTTTGACAAATTCAAATGAGCCTTCTTCAGTGAGGGTTTCGGATGTCTTCAGTAGATACTAGCTTGTTTATTTATAGGAGGTGATAAGTTGGTTTTTCTTTTAGTGCATGTTGATGATATATTAGTTACTGGAATGATTCTATGCAACTGAGACAAGTTATGAGTGATCTAAACAAGCATTTTGCTCTTAAGATGTTAGATCATGTGAATTATTCTCTAGGCTTTGGAGTAAAGGAAGACAAAGAATCAATTTTGTGTATGCAACTGATTTGTTAAAGAAGTACAAGATGTTGGATGCTAAGAACACTCAAACATTTATGGTGGCTAATTTGAAGCTGTCTATTGGAGATAGTGAAGTGTTTGAAGATCCTACTATGTATAGATGTGTCATTGGTGGTTCACAGTACCTAGCTATTTTCAATGTCACATCTTGCTCGTATGTGGTATTTTGGACCATGTGTGATATTTTGTGGTTCCTATAAACTATCAAAAGTAGGAATAGCAAAATGACTCGGCCGGTGCCAGGGCATTGCCCAGAAAACTGAGGAGATTGGTCAAGGTCGGGGAGTAATTTTTCTGCCCGACCGGGGCCGGGTAGGAGTGCCGGGGCCAGGGACCTGGAATTGAACCCAAGTATGCAATTGAAATTTAGATTATGTAAAATATATTTCATATCCCTTAAATTACAATTCTTACTTATAACCCTTTATGTAAATCTAAGCCCATGTCTAATTTTTTACAATAGCCAAATAACCCAAAGCCCCAAGCCTAGCCAGTGCCATACTTTAAAAAATTAAATGAAGAACATTATAACCATGGCTCGAGCCCCTGCCATACTGCATGTCGAAGCAACATAGCGCGCCACTGCTGGGCTATGTCCCCTTTTTTTGTAATTTGCGGCGGCCAAAAATATATATATATATAATACTAAAAGTTTTAGAATTAAAAAAATATATATATACAAACCGGCTTTTAATCTCGAGTTATTGGAAAACCCGACCCCGTCCGGGTTACCGTAGCCCCAGCCCTGGGAAAAAAATTTTGGAGAATTTCCCGAGGTCGGATTCAAAAATTAGAGACCAGGGCCAGGGACCGCCAACCCTGGGTTTTGCCATCCCTACTCAAGAGATGATCTTCACATAGTCTCAAGTGGTGGCTACCATGCACGCCTTTGAGAGGTGGTCTCCATGTTTGCACGAAGCCCTGTGATACCGTACACTTTCGTTTTGGCTAGGCTCTAATACCATTTGTCACATCTCAGCCCACATATAGCATATTGCACTGTGTGTAACGTGTGTAACACTTTGTGGTCCCTATGAACCCTCAAGAGGTGGCTACCATGACTGCCTTGAGAGGTGGCCCCCATATGTGTGTGAAGTCCAACACCTACACCCACTATCAGATATTGTCTGCTTTAGACACACAGTCCGTTACCATTTTGCTTTTCGACTTTTCAACACAAAAAGCCTCTAACAGCTTAAGGAGCTCATGGGTATATAAGCTCTTTACATATCTTATTCCTAAGGGATGTAGGATGTTACATTCACCTCCCTTTAGGATTCAAATGTCCTCGCTTGATTGGGGTTACATTCCCTGGGTGACACCTCACACTTCCAGTTGGGCTAGGCTCTGATACCATTTATCATATCCCAGCTCGAATGTGGCACTTTGCATTGTGTGACCCTTTGCATTATGTGGTACTTTGTAATCTCCATAAACCCTCAAGAGGTGAACCCCACATATTCTCAAGTACTTGCGCGAAGCCTAACACTTCGGCCCCTTGTCGGATATTGTCCGCTTTAAATACAAAATTTCATCACGATTTTGTAACTCAAAAGGCCTCCAACAGTTTAAGGAGCTCAATTGGTATATAAGTTCATTACATATTTTATTTTCAAGCGACGTGGGAAGTTAGTGGTACTCATGTTGTAAGAGCAAGGGTGATAACCCGAGTTCGAATCATGAACGATGCACCTATCATGCCAGTGATCGCTCTAGGTCCAGATGTACGAGACAAAGCCATGAAGGGCATGCCAGTGATTGCTTTATACCTGGATATTATCGAAGCAGACAATATGTCATATGGTTGGCATACCGGTCCACCATAAGCCCAGATGTCAATATAACATGCTGGTGACCGCATGGGCCCGGATGTTACATTCAGACCTAACATAGCAATTACAGTACACAAGCTCATCCAAATCCTACAGTCACCAGCACATCTGGAGTGGCAAGCATGTAAAAGATTAGTTAGATATGTCAAGAAGACTCTTTGCCATGGCCTTATGTTTAGACCTATAGAGTCAATAAAACTAACTTGATATAGTGATGCTAATTGGGCAAATTCAATTGATGATAGGAAGTCTACCTTAGGCTGTTGTATTTATTTTGGAGGCAATCTATTTTATTGGTCTTTCAAGAAATAGAAAGTGGTTGCCTGCTCATCTACTACGTTAGAGTATAGGGTTCTTTCACCGGCTGCTACTGAAGTCATTAGGCCTCAAAGTTTAGTGAAGGAATTATGATATCAATTAGAAGATGTTACTATCATGTGGTGTGACAATAAATGGGCTGGTGTGACGATAAATAGGCCGCTTCACTAGCAATAGATCCAATTTTAATTCCCACACTAAACATATAGGGTTCGTTTGATGTATCACATAGTATAGTATGACTGGGATTGCATTAGATAGCATTGTACTGCATAAGACTAAGTAAATTCTATACTGTGTTTCGTTTTATCACTGTATTTTATAAATATTACATAATATTGTGTTTGGCAAAAGATTATATTCAACTGTATTAAATTCTCTATAATAAATTAAAATAATTTTAAATAAAAAATTCATAAATTCATACTTAAATAAAATTACATTTATTTTAATACAAATATATTATAATTAAATATAATGTCCTATTCTACCACATTCAGGTGTCACAAATTCATTGGTCCACGACTCAACACACAACATCACCCCATATCTTCAACTGGTCACCAGCCATGGAAGTTGAAGCTTCAGGAATGATAGCCTTTAACTTCATTGCAACTTCCCTAACCCAAGGCACTATTGTCCCAAAAACATTATCATCACCACGCCTTTCCAAAAAAACCTTAATTGTTCGCTCTTTATGCTTTTAATCCTATCTCAAGATTAAATTTTCTCTCTTCCCTTACTTGTTGCTCTACCAAGCCAGACATTGATACAAACAATGAATCACTCCTTGCGCACTTCACTCTCTTTCTAGAGGCTGACAAAGGCTGGAGGTGGGCCCAGGCTGCCTGCTTCACCAAACTATGTCAGATGAAGATTTTGTAGCCGGAATTGGGGGTGAGAAGAAGTTGACGAAGGCGGCAAGGGAGGAAGGTAGGAGGTTTTTGAGGGAAGTGTAGGTAGAACTAAAAAGAAGATTTGAGAGAGAGGAGCTCGAAAAATTATAATGATGCGATGGAGTTTGGCAGTCAGAAATGAGAGTGAAGATTGAGAGATACATGAAAGATGTTATTTGGTCTAAACACATGGTTGGGCGTGTGTTAATTTTGTGTAAGTTTATGCGCTCCTTATGCGTCGTTTTACCATCCGAGCCCGAGCTAATTATGGTGCCAAACATAGGTTCCTCTCAAGATTATACTATTCACCCTTTTATGCTATCCTAGGCGCTTTATCAAACACGGCCATAGAGATTGATGCTTATTTCATTAAGAGAAGGTGATATCTCATCAGCTCATTGTCAAGCATATCTTAATTGAATTTTAGGTTGTAGATGTTCTGACTAAACCATTTCCTGAAGCAAGATTTGAAATGCTTAAAGATAGTTTGAATATTGTTTCAAGTACAGCAAAACCTCAATAAATGAATATTGTTGGGACCATGAAAAATTATTATTTTCTAGAAATTATTTAATTATCGATAAATGAATAATTATTAATTTATGAAGATTTTTATATTTTAATTACTTATAAATATATTTTTTAACCAAAATTCATGAATGTGTTATTAATAAAAAAATAATAATAGGTATTATGAAAAGTTAATGTGTTTTCATATGGAATTTCAATAGTTATCATGTACAAGCAAAAAATAATAATAATAATAATAATAAATATTATGTATGTACATATGGAAGCCCAAAAATTAATGTACATGTACATGCATGGAACTTACATTGTACATAAAAAGTTAATAAATACGTAGGCATATACAATGGACATAGTTTTCAAATTTAACACTCGAAGAAAAAAGTGTTTCATAGAAGAAAATATATATATATATATATGTATATAGTACGTAATCTTATTTATATACTCTAAATCATCATAATTTTAAAATATTTATCCTACGTGGCTTCTCAATTGAAAGCAGTAAAAAATATACACTAACTGATCAGATGAGGAAAGCATTATGCGAGCATAAAAGTAAGCATCTTCCCTTAAGTCAAAAGGATTTGCATGAATGGGTTCAACAAAAGTTTGATCTCTCTGTTACCCAATCAACAGTATCACATACTCTTAAAAGGCCAGCAAGCTTCATCTCTCTGCCAACCAATTAACAATATTTTATGTATTTGATCAATTATTAATTTATATTTTTATTGGGCCTCAAAGGATTTGAAAAAAATTATTATCTTAAGCATTTAACAAATTTATTCATTTATTACATAAGCATGAGTCGGTAACAAAAAATTTTATTATTTAACCGAGATTATTAATTTTATTATTTAACCGAGATTATTAATTTATCGAATATTTATTTATCAAGATTTTAATATAGCAAGTTTGCTTGAAAGAAATGCAGCTAAACTTGAGGGGAGGCGTAGAACTGAAAGTTTGTTAAGTATAGTTACACAGGCTGTTAATCTGTTATAATTAGTTGGTGCCAAGTGGCTTAGGTTCACGTGTGGAGTGCTGGTATGCCGGCTCAGATGGACTTGGTTAGTAGGGTGTTAGGACCGTTAGCTCCACTATATAAAGGCTCGCAAATTGCAATCATATAACATGAGACTATATAAAAGGCTTGCAATTCATGTAACACGAAGCTGATTCATTACATTTTTTCTTTAAAGATACTTTAAAAACATCTCCGGTCCTCTCTTAATAATTTCTGGGTCCGCCACTTCGATCGATCGTCAATGTAGATGGAGCCCTGCCCAAGTATCAAATACAAGCTTGCTAAACGATGAAAATGATTCTAATCAAATTACTAAATAAATTAAAAAATATAAGTTGTTACGATTTACTAAAATACTAACGCCTACAAAACCTAAATGCCTAGATTAGTTCAAATCTGATATTTAAGGTGTCAAACCAATATTATTAGTAAGTGAAAGTACACCTGGAACGTGGCGTATCCTAAATATGAAGATCAGAGAAAGCTTAAAGGGAGGTGAATAGAACTTCTCAGCCGGGAGCGAACGAGATTAGATAAAGATCAAAATTTGAAATATATGGCAGCTCCACAATAGGTAGCCCTCTTGTGTCTTTCATACATTTACAATTCTATGAAACTTTGATATTCGTTAATACAGGTTCTAGCTGAAACAAAAGTAGACTCTCACAAAAGCAACATATAATTGGTTCTTGCCTCCTTCTCCTGTGCCGACATGACATTGGAGGGATTAACAAGCTAATTACAGTATTACGAAACTAATTTAAAAATTCTTCCAAGAGACAGATGGCAGTAGGACCGGTTGCCAGGTTGAGCTACTGACCGATCTTCAGACAACGGAACTTCCTTTGAGATAATGAAGAAGAAAAAGAAGCAGCAGAAATCATTTGACCAACAGATGCGGCGTCTCTGTTAACTTCCTTTGCGTTAATGTAGAAGAACAACAAGCAGCAGAATTTATTTGACCAGCAGATGTGCTTGCACAAGTTTGAACAACCACAACCTATAAAATTAATTAGAGGGCGATGTGGTGCAGAGGCTCCACACATTTATAGCCGGACAACTGAGAGTTATGTGAACATTAGGAAGATCTAGGTGCTTTCACTGTCAGTCATGCGAAGAGGCCTCCCTTTTCCCATCCAAGTACCATTCTTTGCCATAATTCTGGCTCTAGCTCTATCCCAGGCTGAGTTCAGGCAGCAGCCGAAAGTACATTATGTTGCCCTCTTTGTGTTTTGGTGACTCATTGTACGATCCAGGAAATAATAACTTCCGCAATGTCTCCGTATCATTAAGAGCAAATTACCCACCTTACGGAGAGACGTTCTTCAAGTTTCCAACAGGAAGATTTTGCGATGGTCGTAATGTCGCTGATTTTTTTGGTAAGTTAATCGAATAATTAATGCAATATAAATGAGCCGATACGTCGGCCTTAAGTTATGAATAACATTTTCTTAATTTGCAGCAATGAAAGCAAATCTACCATTGTGGAAACCTTACTGGGGACCTGGAAAACACCAATTCCTTTATGGAGCAAACTTTGCAGATGCTGCCGCCCCTGCTATTGCTGCTAATGTTCCATCTGCTGTATGTGATGATTTTAGTTTATGGCATTATCTTCCAAAACAAAAGTTTTGACGTAAATTTTTAATCATTTATCTTATTTAATCTAACAAATTATGATATAAAAATGCTCGATAGAAGATGTAACGGTGCAAACGCATAACAATATTCTAAATATGATTATCTCAAACTAAAATATCATTTCTTTAAAAAGAAAAAAAAGTATTTAGCCCTGAAAAATTATAAATCAGGCCATTGTTTGCTTATATTAGAATCAGCATCATTGTTATATTATAATATTATTTCTCTAATTTTCAAACAAAATCTCATCTACCGATATTCACATTCATCAAATAATCTATTTCATCAAAATTTAAAAAATATTTTATATTTATTTTTATTAGATAAATAAAAAAGAAAAAATAACAAAATAAGAGTTATGTAATTATACAGTAAGAGTTTGTGATCCAGTTGGTTTCCTTGTTCACACTTTAGCTAACTTGAGAGAGAATGAAATTGAAAGTAAGTTAAAGTAGAGTTCAAGGAAAGGATTGATTCCAAGGAAATTTAAGTGTTGAAGAATATGAGTAGATTGGAAAAGAGTGTAAGCAAATTGCTCCACCTCCGAATATATTTACCACATCATCATCTGCAATTAATGCACCTCAATATCATTTGAGACTTGGTGCAAAAAATAATTATAAATAAATAAATTAGACCTTTTCTAGTATAAAATTAATAATGGCTAAAGTTCAAAGTAATAATTATGTATCTCAAATAGAAAGAAGAATAATTATAAATAATAATATTGTTTTGAAAAATATATCAATATCCATTAGCTCTCTACCTATGGTAATGATGTTTTTAGTGGTTTTATCATGACATATATCTCTACTATTGATGCTATTTAATCTAGGGAAAATTTAAAATATGCTCATATTTAAGTGTCTTCTTTAGTTTTTGCATTAAATGACCCTCTAAAGCTGGAAATGACTCAAACACCCTCATATATTATTACGTCCATTTTTAGAAACTCCATCTATATACGTTTTTCTTCTTCTTTCTTTCCTTTATTCTCACTTCAATTTGTTAGCTTTCTTTGACACAATATATTAACTTTAGTGCACATCAAGTGAAAATCAGTTAGATCCACAAAAAAGTAATTGAAGTAGGCTTTAAAGTTGAGATAATACATCTCTCTATCACTAGTTACAAAAGTTGCTTAAAATTCAAAGAAATTTGATTTTATAATTTATTTTTCACATGTATCTACTTAAAAAAACATAGATTGAGCTTTGGAATTGGTAATTAAGTCATGAATATTGCATTTTTTACTGAAATCACGAAGGAAAAAAAACAAATATGAGTTTCCAAAATAATGCTCAACATTTATAAGAGACTATCGGATGCAGTTATACATTGTCTGATAGAGTCTATTAGATGTCGAACACTTGGTTATCGGATGTCAGACACTCGATTGTCTGACGTCGGACACTCGATCGTCTGATGTCGAATGTCGAACACTTGATGTATACTGTTAGACATTTTGACCGTCTATCGTTTCACGTCTTACACTCATCTTCAACCTCTATCCAACCTCCATTTTTGCATTAAAAAAACTTCACCATGACATCAAAAACTAACCTTCATTGTTGCACCAAAAAAAGCTCTTTTTTTAACCAAAATGCAGCAATAAATATATTTCCAAACATTCAAATCAACTTGTAATCTATCACAAACATCAAATAAGCCATTTTAAATGTAAAAACCCTATCAATCAAATCCCAAAAAGCATTTGAAACCAATATTACATGTTTTACAAAGATTCAAACCATGAGTTTCGCTCTAAAAATGGAAGGAAGAAGAATGTTATTTGAGTTTTTGTTAGGGATATTTGAGTCACTTCTAGCTTGAGAGGGTCACTACATGCGCAAAATTTGGGAGGGGGTTATTTATCAAAGAATGTCCTTAAATGTGGGCATATTTTTAATTTCCCCCTTAATCTAAATTGTTTATATAAATTTTAATAATTATTAGTAAATTATATATATCATGCATCCGGTCTTTAAGGTAGGTTTAGCCTTAAATTTTCTTTAACAATATTGTTTTGAATATTAATTTTGCAGTTTAGCTTTGAAAAACAACTAAGCTTTTTCAAGGTGACCAGGGTACTGAGAGAACAGCTAGGTGATGTGGAGACGAAGAAACTGCTAACGAATGCAGTTTACATTTCTAGCATTGGAGGTATTGACTACATTGGTTATAGCAAAGAAGAGTACCCTAATGTTGCACAAGCAGAATACGTGCAATGGGTGATTGGAAATATAACAGACGTGATCAAGGTAAAAATTTGTCTCTTTCAATTAAAATGAGTAATAAAGAAGTACGCTAATTATACAAGTTAATTTTTATTTATTTTTTATCAGGAAATATATAAAATCGGAGGAAGAAAATTTGCATTTCAAAATGTCGGACCTATAGGTTGTATGCCATCCCAGAGACAAACATACAATTTGAGCAGCCACGAATGCGTCCAAGAGAAGTTAGCATTGGCAATACTACATAATGATGCTTTGCCCAATGCCTGCAAGGAGTTAGAGAGCCAATTACCAGGGTTTAAATATTCTATTTTTGATTACTATAATTCTCTTATGGATCGAATGAAAGATCCCTCCAAATATGGTAAGTTGAGACTGAAATAAATTGTGATGAAAGGATAATATATAACAATTAAGTAATGTTATATCAATTTGCGTATGAGATTTTGTAATTGTAACATTACTCAATTTTGTTTTGAATGTGGATTGATTTGTCCGATTTTCCATCTTAAATCACTGCCAGATTCTAACATTATAAGTTACATCGATCTTTGGTGAATTGTTTTGAAGGATTCAAAGTAGGAGACGTTGCATGTTGCGGCGAGGGGCTGTATCGTGGAAGTGGTTGTGGTCTTGGCAAGTATATTTATGTAGCAACCCTAATCAATATTTGTTTTTTGATGGTAGCCATCCTACTGAGCATGATTGCTCTCAACTTGCTGAGTTATTCTGGAGTGGAGAACTGAATGTTACAGGGCCACTTAATATGAAGCAACTAGTTGAACTTGAACCCGAGCCTGAGATTTTTGTAGGAGATGATGGTCATCCATTGATTGTGACAAACACAAAATCAGTTCTAGTTGCAGCTCATTGATCTTGTATGCTAGTATGTTAAGAATTACAAACAGTTTGCTGATTTCCACTTCACAACTTCTGTTGTGTTGTTTTAATAATAAGCTTAAAAATAATTCGAATTAAATGTTTAATTATATTTCAAGTGAGTTCGACACTGAAGGATAAAGAAATAGGCAACTGCATTAGACCCTCAACAGTGCCAACTTAAAAAAAAAAAAAAAGGTTACTAGGTTTTTGATGCCCTTTATGTACACCTTATTTTAGTGGCAAGAAATTTTTTGTTTCAATTTAATTATTTTCTCCACATCAAGTTTGTTGGGAAATATGCGAACAAAAGCTGCTTGGAAATGTGTTCCCCTTATAATCTGGGATATAGAGAATAATATCTAGATGCTCTAGACATATATGTGCTCCATTTTCGCTTTCTCCAACTAGAGGCTATAACGCATGCAGTTCAATGGAAGAATCTCTGCTAAGCTTTTGTTAAAGAAAGACTTGCTTTAAAGAGTACTACTCCACTACTGCTGGCTACATAACTAGTGAATTGTACTTACGAAAAGCAAAGATGTGGAGCTGCTTTTGAGTATGATATATGCCTTTGTGATTTATAATGGAGAACGAGAATTTGTCCTATTCGATCATCACTATTATTCAAAAAAAAAAAAAAAGACTTATTGACTAATTGCAGAAATGGTTTCAAAAGCAAAATGACCCTAGCTAGCTAGGAGGCAAAGCATTATGATTTATTTAATTTGTAAGATATATAATTTAAATCACCTTTTGTTTTAATTTTTTTTGTTATTATTTCATAATCTTGATGTTGATCACAGGACACATTGCAAAACATTCTTATCATATAGGTATCAATTGGAATCGAAGGTTAGATAATTATTTTAAGTGGATATGAAATCTGATATATCACGTAGATTCAAATGTTTGTTTAATAAAAATTCACTATATACGTGTTTATGTCCCTTTTCTTTAACTACTAATATGATTAATTGACAGGCTTTGAACGATAGATTGATAGAAATGTCTATCAAGAAATTTGGGCTTTGTAAGTAAGTTTAATGCACTATCAGTCTCATAATAATTAATACAATATATCCATCTTTTTGGCAGGGCCGAGAACTTCAAGGAGACCGAGAGAAGATAGACAGATTTTGCTATCGCAATAGTGAATGCTTATCCTATATTTAATGTCAAGAGTCCCAATGGAACGTTCATTGAATGTACACTAATAATAATGAAGAGAAAGTTTCGGGTGCAACATTCATCGAAAGCTAACATTAACTCATTCTTCTATCAATGCGTTAGACTTGTACAAATTTTTTTTTTTTTTTTGTTTTAAGCATCCATAAATAAATTAATTACACACATATATGTAACATTCCAAATTCTAATTAAGTTTGCAATTCACATGGAAATCAAAAATTAGATAACAGTACAGAGGCGTCGCCCTCAACATTATTATCAGTCAGTGCTTGGCGTTCTCCGCCATGCGCTACCATTATTCACCCGTCAAATTGGATGGCTTATCTTATCTCAGCCACCTTCTGAGATCATTGATTAAAGGAGGATAAATCTCATCATCAATGCTGTCAGTGCAGTAAGACATGTTGGATCTCTGATCCATTCCAGAATGGCCTCCATGGAAGTTGCTTTCATTGCTTGGGCTTCTCAAGCTGTAATTATTATCACCAGTATTACCGCATGGATCAGGAACTGGGAAAGATAGCCGTTTTCTGGCTGAACTCAATTTCTCCCTCTCCGGGGTTGACGGTCTCTGCCTTGGTGCACTTTGTGACCGGAACCTCGCTTTGGCTGATGCCGTGGCTGTCATGTAGTTTGGCACAGCTCCAGCTGGAGCATTTTGTCCCGTTCTGTGATTGTAAATGGAGCATGGATAGTTCCTCTCTTCTCTCAGGCAACGAGGACTAGCTGAATGCAGTTGAAGAGGCCTTGTTTTGGATGGGGACGGCGTGACGGGTGATTGAAAAGAGAGATTGTTGTGAGCTCTGTGGAGAGGAGAGTCCACGGAGTATGAACTGGGCCTTTGTGGTTGATAACATTGTTGTGATTTCTGAAATTTTGGGGCTGAGACTGAGTAGGAGTAAGGTAGAGAAGTGTCGATTTCAACAGTTTTTATGGACTCTCTTTGATCACAAGAAGCTCTTCCTTTGTTCTCCCAGTAGTGCCTTCTTGTTCTACGGTCTAGCCTGTTAGCTTTTTTGGCTCATATGAAGTTTTTTAAAGATCCCACATCGATTAGCTTCTAAAATGTGGGTCTCTTGAAGGCTTATAAAAGAAGCCTTATGGGAAATTGTTTTGTGTCCCAAGAAAATATTCTTCTGCCCCCTAAAGTTGTAAGGTCTCGCAAATAAGACCTCATAGTTTAAGGGCCTTTCCGTAAGGACCTTAAAGTTTGTAATATTTGTTTTTCCCCTTTTATTTTGGGTATTTGTAGTATTACCCAATTATTTGGGTAATTATAGTTTGACCCAACTATTTGGGTAATTGCAGTTTGGCCCAATAGTTGTGGAATTTGTATTGGAGCCCAAAAGTTTGTAATTCTCTTTGAAGATAGTGGAAAGTTTCTTCAGCGGCGCCGAGGACGTAGGTACTAATACCGAACCTCGTTAAATCCTGGTGTGTTTTCTATTTCTGCATTGTGGTTGATTGGTTGCCTCTTTTGTTGCTATTATATTCAATTATCTGGCATAGTTGTGGTTGTGCAATTTGGGTTGTTCTTTTGGTTACCGCTTCCGCTTGTGCATAACAATTGGTATCGGAGCCGAAGGTTTTGGGTAGTTAGTGGCTATTTCATTGAAGCACTTCTACTATTCTGGGCTATTGATTTTGGATTGCTAGTTATTGAATATAATAGTTTGTTTGGAGCTTGGTTATTGGTGATTTGTGTATCGAGCTTATTTGTGAGAGGTAGTAATGGCTTCATCGTCTACTGTATCTGAGAAGACAGTGACTGTGACAAATACAAAAATAGATGTTGAAAAATTTGATGGCCGAAATAATTTCGGCTTATGGCAGAGTGATGTGTTGGACGGGTTGTATCAGCAGGATTTGGATATTGTTCTGGAAGAAACAAAACCAGAAGATATCAGTGCAAGAGATTGGGACAGGCTGAATATAAAAGCTTGTGGGTTGATTCGCTCTTGTTTGTGTAGAGAACAAAAGTATCCGTTCACTAAGGAGACATCTGCAAACAAATTGTGGAAGGCTCTGGAAAACAAATATATGAAGAAAAGCAATGAGAATCGGCTGTATCTATTGAAGAGATTGTTCCGTCTCCAGTTGAAACCAGGTATGAGCATCAGTTCTCATATTGATGAGTTTAATAAGTTAATTGCTGATTTGTTAAACTTAGATGAAACCTTCAAAGATGAGATTAAGGCTATGCTATTGATTGGCTCACTTCCGGATGAATTAGATCATTTATGCATTACTCTTATCCAGGGGAAAGATAAACTGTCTTTTGAAGAAGTCTGTTCTGCTTTGTTGAATTATGAAATTCGTAAGAAAGATCAAAGGGAACATAGGGATGAGTCAGTAGATGCATTGACTGTGAGAGGGCGTAGTCAAAGTAGGAAACCAGGAAAAAGGGGAAAATCTTTGTCGAGGGGTAGATTAGGAAAAGATGAGTGTGCCTTTTGTCGTGAGAAAGGGCATTGGAAGAAAGATTGTCCTAAGTTGAAAAAGAAAGATAAGGGCAAGGCTGTTTCTGATGCATGTGTTGTTGAGCGTGAGGATGATAGTGATTCAGATATTTGTCTAGTTGGTCATCCGTCCACTTCTGTTTCTGATGAGTGGATTATGGATTCGGGTTGTACTTATCATATGTGTCCACATCGGGATTGGTTTTTTCAGTTTGAGGAGCTTGATTGTGGAGTTGTGTATATGGGTAATGATGATATTTGCCATACTGCTGGGATAGGTTCGATCCGATTGAGGAATCATGATGGACTGACTAGAGTTCTGACAGATATTCGGTATGTACCGAAGTTGAAGACGAATCTCATCTCTTTGGGAGCCTTAGAATCTAAAGGCTATGGTATATCTATTCGAGATGGTATTTTGAGGGTCACTTCAGGCGCTCTTGTGGTATTGAAAGGCACTAGGAGAAACAACTTGTATTACTATAATGGTAGTACGGTTACTGGATCAGCGGCTACGGTTTCTGATAATGATGCAGATTCAGAGATTACGAGACTGTGGCATATGCGTTTGGGACATGCAGGTGAGAAAGCCTTATTCAGTTTAGTGAAGCGAGGCTTATTGAAAGGTGCAAAGACTGCAAGCTGGATTTCTGTGAGCATTGTGTTCTAGGAAAGCAGAAGAGAGTGAAATTTGACACCGCTATTCATAATACCAAGGGTATTCTTGATTATGTTCACTCAGATGTGTGGGGACCTACTAAAACTGCATCTATGGGAGGTAGGCACTACTTTGTTACTTTTGTTGATGACTTTTCCAGAAGAACTTGGGTGTACTGTTTGAAATCGAAAGATGATGTACTCCGTGTTTTCATTAAATGGAAAAAGATGATTGAGACACAGACTGGCAAGAAGATCAAGCATCTCAGAACAGATAATGGTGGTGAGTATTGCAGTGATCAGTTTTTTGAAATTGTGTCAAGATGAAGGTATTGTACGTCATTTTACTGTTAGAGGTACACCGCAGCAGAATGGGGTGGCAGAACTCATGAACCGGACATTGCTGGAGAAAGTTCGGTGTATGTTGTCCAATGCTGGGTTGGGCAAGGAATTTTGGGCTGAGGCTGTGACCTATGCGTGTCATCTCATTAATCGTCTACCTTCAGCTGCTATTGGTGATAGAACTCCATTGGAGGTATGGTCTGGACAACCTGTTTCTGATTATGATTCTTTACATGTTTTTTGTTCTACTGCATATTATCATGTGAAAGAATCTAAGCTGGATCCTAGAGCCAAGAAAGCGATTTTCTTGGGATTTTCTTCTGGAGTAAAAGGATATCGTCTTTGGTGTCCTAGTTCGAGGAAGATTATATCCAGCAGAGATGTGACATTTGATGAGTCTTCAATGTTGAAGAAATCAGAAAACCAGACAAAGGTGAATGGTACTCCACAGCAGGTGGAGCATACTCAGCAGCAGATAGAGTTTGAAACGACGACATTGAACCCAGTTAGATCTGTTGAGACAGATGATGGTACTCCTATGACAGAGGAGGATTTGGGAGATGATGGTAAGGGTTCTACTCAGGAACCTCAACAGCAACAAGAATCTATTGTAGTTGATAGGCCAAGACGTGAGATTCGCAGACCTGCTCGATTTGCTGATATGGTGGCCTATGCACTTCCAATTGGAGATGCTGATGTTCCTTCCACTTATAGAGAGGCAGTCAGATGTTCTGAAATTGATGAGTGGAAGACAGCTATGAGGGAAGAGATGCAGTCTCTTCAGAAGAATGAAACTTGGGAGCTAGCTCAACTACCGAAGGGTAAAAAGGCAATTGGGTGCAAATGGGTATATGCAAAGAAAGATGGATTTCCTGACAAGAATGACATCCGCTACAAGGCAAGGTTGGTGGCTAAAGGCTACGCTCAGAGGGAAGGAATTGACTACAATAAGGTATTTTCTCCAGTTGTGAAACATTCTTCCATTAGAATTTTATTAGCCTTGGTAGCTCAGATGAATATGGAACTAGTTCAACTTGATGTAAAAATTACATTTTTACATGGTGACTTGGAAGAGGAAATCTATATGACTCAGCCAGAGGGATTCAAAGTTGTTGGTAAGAAAAATTTGGTATGCAAACTGAAATGATCGCTTTATGGTTTGAAGCAATCTCCCAGACAGTGGTATAAGCGATTTGATCTAGATGTGTATAAGAGACAGGAGGTACACAAGAAGCAAATTTGATAATTGTGTGTATTTTCATAGGCTACATGATGGTTCTTTCATTAATCTACTCTTGTATGTTGATGATATGTTGATAGCTTCGACGAATGTCGAAGAAATTGCAAAGTTGAAGACTCAGTTGAATCGAGAGTTTGAGATAAAAGATTTGGGTGAAGCTAAGAAGATTCTTGGCATGGAGATTAGCAGAGATAGAGGGAGAAGCAAGATTTGTTTGACTCAGACGCAGTATCTGAAGAAGGTATTACAGCAGTTTGGCATTACAGAGCAGTCAAAACCTGTAAGTACCCCACTTGCTCCTCATATGAAGCTCAGTGCATCTTTATCTCCTAGTACAGATGAGGAACGAGAGTATATGTCTCGAGTTCCGTATGCTAATGCAGGTTGGTAGCCTGATGTATGCTATGGTGTGTACGAGACCCGACATTTCACATGCATTGGAGTTGTGAGCAGGTATATGCATGATCCTGGTAAAGGACATTGGCAAGCAGTGAAATGGATTTTACGGTATTTGTTGAGAACCGTAGATGTTGGCTTAGTCTTTGAGAGGGATGATACATGTGGTCAGTGTGCTATTGGTTATGTTGATTCTGATTATGCTGGTGATTTGGATAAACGTCGGTCGACAACCGGTTATGTGTTTACTCTTGCAAGAGCACCAGTGAGTTGGAAGTCTACTTTACAGTCTACAGTGGCTTTGTCTACTACGGAGGCAGAGTATATGGCTATGACAGAGGCTGTGAAGGAAGCTATTTGGTTACAGGGATTGCTGGATGAATTGGGAATTGGGCAGAAGAAGATTACTCTTTATTCTGACAGTCAGAGTGCTATTCACTTAGCTAAGAATCCAGTGTTCCATGTTCGTACGAAGCATATTGATGTTCGGTATCATTTTGTGCTGGAGATCATTGATGAAGGGAGAATCTTACTTCAGAAGATTGGGACTGCCGAGAATCCCGCAGATATGTTGACTAAGGTTGTGACAGCGATCCAGTTCAGTCATTGTTTGGACTTGATCAACATTGTGCCTGTTTGACTGCGCCATTGGGCGCATTTGGAGGCGTTGCAGTTGTGATAGAGAATGTGGGGAAAAGAAAAAATTTGTGATGGGTCGGCATATTCGCCAAGGTGGAGATTTGTTAGCTTTTTTGGCTCATATGAAGTTTTTTAAAGATCCCACATCGATTAGCTTCTAAAATATGGGTCTCTTGAAGGCTTATAAAAGAAGCCTTATGGGAAATTGTTTTGTGTCCCAAGAAAAATATTCTCCACCCCCCTAAAGTTGTAAGGTCTCGCAAATAAGACCTCATAGTTTAAGGGCCTTTCATTAAGGACCTTAAAGTTTGTAATATTTGTTTTTTCCCCCTTTTATTTTGGGTATTTGTAGTATTACCCAATTGTTTGGGTAATTATAGTTTGACCCAACTATTTGGGTAATTGCAGTTTGGCCCAATAGTTGTGGAATTTGTATTGTAGCCCAAAAATTTGTAATTCTCTTTGAAGATAGTGGAAAGTTTCTTCAGCGGCGCCCGAGGACGTAGGTACTTATACCGAACCTCGTTAAATCCTGGTGTGTATTCTATTTCTGCATTGTGGTTGATTGGTTGCCTCTTTAATTGCTATTATATTCAATTATCTGGCATAGTTGTGGTTGTGCATTTGGTTGTTCTATTGGTTATCGCTTCCGCTTGTGCATAACATTGGGCATTTACAATATGGAAGACAAAAGTTTTGTCCCTCATTTTAAGGGAAACTCGTTGTATCACCGAAATTTTCCACCTATGTGGGTTGAACAAACCTTAATTTGAGTGTTTCAAGAAGACTTCTAGTTAAGTATTTATTAGAATTTTGAGTGCTTTTTTTTTTTATCTAGTTAATTTTTGTGCATCAAACTTGAGTGAGTAATTAATTTGGGCATGTAAGAATCTTTATTTATTTATGTTTTCTCTTTTAAAAAGAAAAAACCCGATAAGTCAAGAAAAGCTAGCTACCAATCAAAATGGTGGAGAAGAGGGCAGAAACTGGCCGCTAGGAAGCAATTTAAGCAGGAACATTTATTTGCTTGATTTTTTTTTCCTTTCATTTAAAAATAAATATAATAATTTCCTTTTTTTAAATAAAATTAAGCAGTAGATATTAAATATTGATGTGATTGCTCCATGACAGATTTTCTCATAGTCAGATTTTCTAAGGCATTAAAATTTAGTATAACAAAAAAAAAAAGTAATTCTAAATAAACAACCAACCCAAACACCAAATTCATACAACTTGAAATTCATTGAATAAGAAAACAATTTCATTGGATGGAAATGAATGAAAACGAAAATATTGAATAATGATACTAGTTAACATGCGATACATTAAATGAGAAAATAGTTTTTTAAGAATGTTTATGATTTATTTATTGGGAATTCGTGTTTAGGTTTGTCCAATATATTTAAACTTTTTATTAATTTTATAGTTAATTTGAAATACGTACGATCATTTGGTGTTGTTCACTTTGGAAACTACTACTAGAAGAAATCATTGTTTGAATATGTAAAAGCTTTCCTATTCCACTAAGGATTTTTATTGCTCTCTGTGCATAGGAAAATACTTAGGGGGGCAATTATTATTTTATCTGAAATCTGAATATGCCGGCATTAAACTAAAATTTGAATAGATCTAAATATAAAAATCTGAATGATATATTTTTTTTTTAATATCTGAATTGAGATATCTCGAGACTAAGGGTTTTATACATATATCCTTATTTATATATGTTATTTAACTTGTGTTTTTATTTCACATACTAAAACTATTTGCATATACTCAAAATTTATTATAAATTTAATTTATTTAAATCTGTATAATTGGGTAAAGCGGTTTTTTTTCCAAAAAGAATTTGATATATAATTTTAAAAATATATAGGGATCATAATATAAAATTAAAAATAAATAATAATATTTTAAAATTAAAATATTAAGATATATATAAATTAGTAATAAATGAATTTTATTATAGTATTTAAGAGAACTAGAGGAACAATAAATGATTTAAACATTTGTATTCATATAAAAATTAGAAAATTTAGTTTTCTCTATTCAGAAAAAAATATCTTACATTAAGTCTTAAGTAAAAAAATAATCATCATATAAATATCTATAATTTAAAAATAAGTTAAATTCAAACTTAAAAAAACAAAAATCAGTCTCTTAGTCTTTCTCTCTAGGTATATAGTTGTGCCTCTCTTCAAATTTTCAGCCCTGACCAATTGGTCTGAGCTTCGTCATGACCTTTTGGTAGAAATTAGTGGCGGATAAGATGGTACGAGTACTGTTTCCTTTCGGTGGGTGTGTAGGTCATGTCAATTTGCAGTCATCATGGAGAATTTTAAATATAAGACTCCGCAGACTTCAGTGCTTATATGCTTGCCCCAGAAAAAGGTAGCAACGTTGTTCGTGTATGTACAATCTTGCAAAGGAGGTGAGTTATCAAATTACATTACCAAAGGTTAATATGCACCAAAAAGTGTTATTTTTCAAAGGACTGGCTTCTAACGATTTCCTGTGATTGGAGAATGAATCTTTTGCATCCGTTTTCGCAGGTCCAAATGAAGCTCATGTACATAAAAGCAGTTCATCAAGTGGGATGATAGTTGGAGAAATATTGATAAGATATATGCTAATTTCATCCATAAAGGCGTTTTATCAGCCAATATTTCCAGTACATCCGATGCCACTTATTGTATTCTTCCATGTCTACTTAAGCATCTGATGCTACTTGTTGTAAGCACAATTCCATACACATCACTGATGATTGTGTAGATTCCTATTGGTTTACTCATAGAGCAGGCGGACATGGGAATTTACAATATCGAAAATGGAAGTAAATTCGTTGAGCATGTTTTCTTCTAGTATTTTAACTTGAAAAATTTTTATTCATCTTTTATATATTTTTTTTGCCCAACTTTAATTGTTCATATTTTATATGGTATATGTTGGATTCCTTGGAGATATAACTTGTATAACATCTACTAAAAATTGGATAATTTTCTAATTTTATCAGTGCATTTTAGGGACCCTATATGAGATTTGAAAAAACTTAAAAAGGGAAAATCCCTCGTGGAGTCATTGGCTGTCTTAACTAAAGGATCCTAGTTGGTTCCAAGTCTCGTTCTAAATTTTAAAAGAATGTTCTATTTGACCTATATTTTTTTATCTCTTTAACCCCACTTTTATTTTAATTTTTTTAGACAATTTTACCTTGAGCTAAATATATTAAAGAGGAAAAAAAATTTCTAAATTAATACACCCTTATTATTTCCACATCATAAACAAAAAAATCTGTTTAAAAAAAACCAGTATATATATGTAATATTTTATAACTTTAATACTGAATTTGATGTGATAAATACATATATATTTTTCAAATCATGGAAAAAAATTCATGAAATGGAAAGAGGAAAAAGAAAGATGATGAACAGTAAGATTTAACAAAATTTTCTTTCTTTTCTTTTCTTTTTTTTTTAGAGTTATACTATTGTAAAATGTGTGTTGAAAGAAATTCAATGCTTTCTGAGTCAGCACCATTCATTTATTATTATTTTTTAACTGTTATAACCCTTCTCAATTTGGCATGAACTGGTCTACTTAATCCACTACTCTTCTTCAAGAAGCGGGCAGGTGATTTAAGAAGTTAAAGGATTTCACCATGCTCGGTAAGAAAACCTTTGCTAAACAGAACTGTGAGTCTCCATAAGGAATAAAGTTCAACCCTTGATATGCTCCTACTAGTTGTGAGAGAAATCCATAATTGCCTTAAGAATAGCTCTCAAAGAACGATAGGAACAAGAGCATTTGATAAAAGTAGAAACAAAATCGATATCGATGTTAATTAGTGAGAGGATATAGAGATCGATCACATGCAAGAAGATATTAGGTCATGTGGGGTGATTAAAGACTTAATTATACTCTAAAATAAGGGTATTTTATGAATTAAGTAGGGTCTAATGAGAGAAAAATAAGAGTTTAAAATTTTTAATTAGGTTTCAAAATGGGGGTTGAAAAGGTAAAAAATAGAGACAGAATAAAACAACTCAATTTTTAATCATGATTAACCCAACAAGAGATATTTAATTGGCTAATAAGTGGCAAAGAAAGGTTATTATTGTATGTGCATGAGGCCCATAGGCTTGCCCCAAAACTTCATCATCCGGACCGTGAGGATGATGAAAATGCAAATGGGCTTGAAAGCCCCTTGCACATGCAAAAACCCATGTATATGTTTGCTTTGTGTATAAAAATTTAGAAGCTTGTAAAAAAGGCTTGAGAATATGGCGCTTTTTTTTTTAATTTTAACATTATTGCATGTTAGTGTTATTTTGTAAGTAGAGAGTACTCTGAAATGAGAGAAAGTTATTTTTATTATTAAAAAAATAAATTCAATCAAAATACTAAACAAAACATTCTACAATTTTTTTTGAGACTGAAAAATAGAAAAAATAGATAACCAAACAACTCTATTAATTGAAGTCTAAATGCAACATTTTATTTCTTTCTCATCTTTACTAATCTTTAATAAATAGTGTTACAACTTGTTCACATCTATAATAATTATCAAACACAAACTAAAAATACATAATTAAGATTCTTGCCTCTTGAGCCATTTCTTGAAAGCACTAATTTGGTATACATTCAAGGGAAATTGGTGAGATGTGATTGTGATGTACATCATTACAAAATGACGTTGACCCTTACGTGTATACTACACCGTCACTCATGATTTATATTAACTTGACTATGGTTAATTTCTGTCCACCTAGTCGATCATTGTTGTCGTTTCTTATTAGTCATGCTTTCCCATTTGGTATGTTGAAGTTGTAGCAGACATTTTGGGTCGTTTCTCCTACAAAAACAAGAAAAAAAAAAAAAGAAAATAAAAAGAAAAAACATGCAACATGACTTACATGTTAGCTTTTATTGTTATCCACAGAAATCCTATCTATGAAGATTGATGCAATACGCAAAGTCCACTCAAGCCAAGCTGCCAAGGTGATATAAAAAGTCCAAATTGCCCCTTTTATTTTTTATAATTTAATATTAATCTGCATAAATCTTCTCTTATGAATAAAAAAAAGAAAGTTAATTAAAATTATTTATAATTCGCATTTGTAGACCCAAATCAGTTACTAGATTATTAAATCTAAAAAATCTGTCAGTCACAGCTTCAATTCAACCGAGTTGAGAGACAGAAAACGGAAAGAATTTGGAAAAAAAAAAGAAAAAAGAAAAAAAGGGGGTAAAATAGTAAACAAAAAAATGAAAAATATTTTGATGATTTATTATATGAAGTGAAGTTCTCAGCAGTCTGTGAACCTATTATTACCTTGTATACGTAAGAGTAATAGAAGTTTGGAGGATAACATCATTCATCATCTATCTTCTTCTGGTATGATTCAAATCTTCTAGTGATTTTCTGGTCTATAACTTTGTGTGGATGTTGCTGGCCATTCTTGCATTTCACTTAGGAGTATATTGTCAAGTTCAGTTCCGAAATAACCATCAGGGACATTTACGGTTCTCACAGTGAAGGTTTAGAAACTAATTAATTTAATTTTTATGTATCTAATATTTATTAATTCTTTAGTTTTGTTGTATGCTCTGATAGATCATATACTTATTATGTGTGAAAAAGGTTTCTTGCTAATATTAAAATAATAATGATCGCATCTTTAGATATAGATCTTAATCTCTTACCTTTTATTTAGTGGTAGAGTTATTTCGTTTTTAATATCCTTTTAAGTAATGTATCAGGAATAACTAACTAGCTCAACACTTCCAAAGCCTACATATCTCACACGGTGATGCATTAATAATTTTTTAGGAAGCCATATCATGCACTTTATTGTTTCAAGATTTACATTACAATGATAGATCAAGTCGAAATATTTTTTGGATGCAAAACGTAGGATGCAAACTTGAAATCCTTAGTACTATTCTTTTGTGTTTTGAGTTAATAAAATCAGCTGCAATTTGTTTACCCGATTTTGCAGTGTAAACAGATTCTATAATAATTACTCTTTTAAAAAAAGGGTATATTCATAATTTAAATCCCAAGAATATCTCATTTCTCTCAAAATCTTGCTTTCTTTTGTAACCTTGTGCGACTCGCTAGTAACTCAAAATTTTTCTTCTTGTGTTCATTTTGATAGTGGATAACTAAAGGGAAAAGGGACCTGTCGTGTTCAAATTTGAGGTCCTTAATCTTATTTTAATTTGGCGCATTAAGCAATTTGGATCATTCCAGTTAGAAAATAGCTTGTAACGTGCAATCCTCAGAGCCTGGAGTAAAATATCTGAAAGTATAAATATAAAAGGCGAGGTGCATTTCAAAGATTACAGCCTAGCTTCCACTTTCAGTATGATTACTTATGATCTTTGGACTTCATTATTTATGCATTTGCCATTTTTACCTTGATGGATGGTAGATCTTAGCCTGACCACATTGCAACAATTTAAGTTTGGTTTTCTAATCAAGAACGAAATATTAGAGCATCATTTAATTAACTACAAAAAGGAATTAAAGATGTTGATTAAGACTTAATGTATTGTTGCAGATATGCAACATAAATCAAAGATTGCTTGAGATACATGCTTCCTATGTAGGATAACTTGAGACAGATCATTTAAAACTAAGTTGCTATTTATATGATATACGAATTGGCGTGTACTAACGCTTAAATTATTTGTTTAATAGCAAGAGTAATAGTTATTTGTCCTTTTTTTAATCAATTAATTGAATTTACTTTCTCGATAACAGAACAAGGATGGAAATTGCAGTATCTATTACGGCAAAAGTTGCAGAATACTTCGTTAAGCCAACGTTAAATCAGGTTCGTTATTTCTTTTGCTCCAAAAGCATTGTTGAGGATCTCAAGCGAGAAGAAATTGCTTTGAAATCGGCACGAGATGGGATGGAGAGAAAAGTCGAAAGAGCAAGACAAAATACTGAAATAATTGAGAAGGATGTTGAAAATTGGCTAGCTGATGTGAGCACTATCCTAACAGAGGTTGAGACATTGAAAGAAGAATTACAAGTAAATAACACATGTTTTAACGGATGGTATCCCAATTGTGTTGGGCGATATGCATTGCATAGGAAAGCAGCAAAGAAGACAAGGGGTGTGATGGAACTAAAAGAAAGTGGCAATTTCAATAGTATAGGCCATTCTGCCTCCTTGCCAGGCATAGAATTTTCAGCACCTAAAGATTTTGAGCTTTTCCAGTCGTCAAAAATCGCTTTTGGTCAGATTATTGATGCTCTAAGAGATGATAAGATTAATCTGGTTGGATTGTATGCAATGGGCGGAGCTGGGAAGACAATATTGGCAACAACAGTGGGTTTGAAAGTCAAAGAAGAGGGGACTTTCCATGAAGTTGTGATCGTAGTTGTATCTCAAACCCCGAACTTCAAAGATATCCAAGGTAACCTGGCAGTCCAGTTAGGCATGCAAAAACTAGAAGAGGAAGGTGAAGAGGAAAGGGCAAAGCGATTATCCTTGAGATTCAAAGACAGTAAAAAGAAGATCCTTGTGATCCTCGATGATGTTTGGAAAAAGTTTGACTTGAAATCTAAATTAGGAATTCCAATTGACGAGGATCAGAAGAACTGCAAAATTCTTCTAACCACCCGTAAAACAGATGTTTGTATTTCTATGGGGTGCCAATTGCCAATTCAACTAAATCTATTGACCGAAAAAGAGGGATTAGATTTACTCAAAAGACATGCAGGTATGAGAACATCTTTTATTAATTTCTTTTTTCTGAAATATGCTACTTTCCAATCTTTTATGTAATTTAAAGTTCTACTTAGCATATTAGCTATTTTACTTGATCATTTCTTTTAAGTTAAAACTTGAACTAATATGTAATAAATATACCCAACATTTCTTCAAGTTCTATGATTGATTTTTTGTCTTTGTCTATTATGGTACAAATTTGCCCCCTCTCAAAATTTTTTTTGGCAATGTCCCTTTGCAGATATAGTTGGCGATGCCGTCACCTTGAATGATGTGGCAGAAGAAATTGTCAAGGAATGTAAGGGTTTGCCATTAGCAATTGTAACCATTGGAAGTGCGTTAAAAGGAAAAGGAGTTGATGAATGGAAACTAGTGTCTCGGAAGTTAAAATCCTCTAAACTTGTGGACGTTCATAATGCTTTTGATGTTGATAAGGACGTTTATGCTGTCCTTAAACTCAGTTATGATTATTTGAACGGGGAGGAAACCAAGTTCTGTTTCTTGTTATGTTCACTATTTCCCGAAGATTATAGAATTCCTTTGGAGGCGTTGGTTTTATACGGAATGGGGCGAGGACGTTTATTTTCAGATGCTAACTCAATTGAAGAAGCAAGGAGCCAGTTGCGTGTAACGTTGAATAACCTTAAAGCTTGTTGTTTGTTGTTAGATGCTGGCTGTGATTGTGTTAAAATGCATGATGTGGTTCGTGATGTTGCCTTATGGATAGCATCAGAGGGGGAAAATGTATTCATGAGTAAGGCTGGCATGACATTGTCGGATTGGTCAAGGGAGAAAGGATGGGAACGATATACAGCAATATCTTCAGTGGACAACCAAATAGGAAAGGTTCCTCTTGTTTTGGTATGTCCAAAACTTGAAATTTTAATACTATCAGGTATCTGGGGTAAAAAGAAGTTGGAAGTTTCAGATGAATTCTTTACAGAGATGAAAGGATTGAAAGTTTTAAGTCTGAGCTGCATGAGCTTATCGATAAAATCACTTCAATTCTTGACAAATCTGAAGACTCTAGTGTTGAAAAATTGTGATTTGAAAGACGTCTCTTTCCTTGGAAAGCTAACCAGGCTTGAGTTTCTTAGATTAGGAAGGTGTACTTCATTCAATGAATTGCCAGAACTTGGGCAACTTAGAGAGTTACGATTTTTGGATTTGGAGTTGTTTGGCTCGGTAACAACAATTCACTTCAATGTCATAAAAAGATTTTCTCAACTAGAAGAATTGTACGTTAGAGATGAATATATTCTATGTGAGGTTGAAGGGACAAGTGTAGAGAGAAGACATGGTAGGCTTTTTGAGCTCAATTCACTAACCTGCTTGAACGTATTATTCTTGTGCATACGAGATGAATTCATTCCAAAGGATTTTGCTTTCCCCAAACTGCCAAGGTATTCCATTAGTGTGAATTGCAATTATTTTGAGCTCGAAATTTATGATCGTCAATCATACGAAAGAGCCTTAAACCTCTTTAATATTGATGCAAGCTTATTTATTGCTTTTAAAGCATTATATGAAATTTTGGAAGATCTATTTTTGAAAGGAACAAGAGGTTGCCAAAATATCATCCCAAGCATTGATCAAGGCGGTCTAAATAAGCTGGAATCACTTGATCTTAGAATGTGTGATGAGCTAGAATATGTCTTAGATGTGACACGGGCACAACAACCGATGCCAAGCAAAGCATTCTCTAAATTGGTGAAATTGTTTCTGAGCGATTTAAAAAAACTTAGAGAAATATGCTATGGTGAAAGTCTTCCAAGGGAATTTCTACAAAATTTGGAAACTGTACGTGTATATAACTGCCCTGATATGTGTAGGTTATTTCCTACAATATTGCTTCTAAGAATCCATGAGTTGAAGGAAGTGAAAATTTCATATTGTGATAGGCTACAAGAAGTATTTCAACTTGAAGGTTTGTGCCTTCCGGAGAATGAAAATCATGTGCTGCTTCCGAACTTAGCAAAGATAGAGTTGATAGAATTAAAAGAATTGAAGTGTCTATGGAAGGGGGCCACCAATCATGTAAACCTACGAAGTCTTACATGTCTTTATTTGTGGTCATGCCAGACTTTGGAATATGTTTTGCCAATTAATATTGCACGAAGTCTTGTACAACTTGAAAAGCTAAGCATAGTAAATGCCCCAGAGTTAAAGCAACTCTTTTATTTGGATCATGGAAGTGAAGAAAATGTAGCTGTGGAAGATGGAGAAGAGATCGTGCTCCCTAAGTTAAGAGAAGTAACACTTGAGAGATTAACAAACCTCATCACCTTCTATCCACAAAATTATTATTCAACTTGGCCAGCTTTGGGAGTGCTTCGTATATGTTATTGTCCCAATTTGATGCCTGTGGTTGTTGACAGCATACGGAAAAATCGAAAAGAGGTACTTCTCTTTTCTTTCTTTTGAAATTAGTTTGCATTTATTTATTTATTTTTGTTAAATACTTGGGTTTAGTTTTATTTTTTATTTTTAAACTTAAGGGTGAGCGTACAAATATTTATGATGAGGGTTTTTTATTGTTAATTTCATGAAAATCTTGAGTTTTCTTAATATTTGTATATATCAAATTAAGGTGGTTCATGAAATTTTTCTCTAGATTTTGATTTGATAAAGATCTAAGTGATTTTTTTGCCCCAAAAGTATAGGTTTGAGAAATTGAAGGTTGTCACAACCAATTTTATGATGTAATTCTCTCATTTTTTATATAATTGAGGGTTTATCAAGTACTTGTTATACGCTTAATTCTCTCAATTTTTTAGAAAATGAAGGCTTATCAAGTATCAATTACTTTTTATGTCGTAAGTGATTTATTATTATTATTTTTATAATCGATAGCATCTCTACATAGTTAGTCCATATGTTTAAATTTAAATGGCTCTTAGTGAGAATTTCAATTTATTGATTATTATTTTCTTTTTTTCTTTTCCAAAAAGCTGAATATTGAAAAAGTTTTTCCTTTATTAATTGAACCCCAAAAAAAAACTAATCTTTGTTTTTTTTTTCTTTTTTAAACTTGAACATTAATGTCATTCAATAAGTATTTTGTAAAACAAAGGAAGAAAACTGCATTATAATTAGTTAATCTTTATTTAATTTACATTTAGTTTTACTTGCATGTAGTACATATAGCATGCATGCAACTAGTTACTTATTCACGGTACCTATAAATTTTTATTCAACCTAATCTTGGATAGAAATTCTATAAAAATGAATTATGGTTTTTAAATCCTTTGAATTTAACAATTATCAGTATCCAATAATACCTAATAAATTTACTTCACCTTTCCTTTTACAATGGTGGGATTACAATTAATATATAATAAAAATTTGTGTCCTGTTTAAAGTAAAAAATTTTAAACTAAATTGCCGTAATCTTTTAGTTAATCAACTTATTTAAAAACTTATCATCGTCATCATCATCATCATTATATTTTACTTTCAACTCAAGTTGATGATGAAGATGATGACAATTAGATCATAGAATGGATTTATTTTGTAGAATCTATGAGCCAGTTTGTGTAGCTTGTAGCAATGGTGTAACACCCCGTACCCTAAGGTACTGTATGCAAAACAGAGTGTTTATACGCATGCAAGAAAATAGGAGATAAACAAATTTTTATTTGCAACAATATCCAAAAATACAAAATTGTTGCAGCAGTAGAGTGATTGGCAATGGAACTTTGACGCCATTCTATCAAAATCCTCCATTTATATGATCGACTAGTTCTCACCTGAGGTGCACAATAAATTTGATGAGCAAAATACTCAGCAAATAGTTAAATGTGAAGATAATGTTGAAAACATACAATAATAAATCACATAAAACAAGCCTCAAAACCCCTTTCTTGCTCAATAAGCAAAATATACTTTTTCTGTCCTGCGCATTGGCGTGGATCACTTGGTGCAGCTGCGCCAAGTTTCTGTCCTCCAAGCATTTTCAGCAGCAGGATTGGCACTCCTGTGCCACCCATGTGGCGCTACGGCGCCAACTCTCTAGATCATTCATATTTTCGGAATTCAAAATGTCACTCTTGTGCCAAATGGTTGGCGCGACTGTGCCAACTTTCTGTCCAACATCTTTAGGTCGATTTTACGTATGCTCCTGTGCAACCCTAATGCGCTCCTGCGCTGATTCTTTATTTTAGCCTATAAATTTTGGCTTATTTCTACCCCTTGTACAAATTCACCCATGTCTTTCTTAGGCCTTTCCATCACACAAAATATACACAATGTGCCCATCTCATTTCACACGTGCCTCTTGGGTAATTCATAGCACACGCACACATATACACACAATTACATACACATATGTATATATATATGCTTCATAAATCACTCTTCGCCTTCAAAAAACTTTGGGGCTACATATTGCTCATTCTCACCAAACCAGCATAAATCCAATAAACGCTTTGGACTTATGGGACTAAGCTTGCAAACCCAGAGGGCTTAGGTTCCCGTTACCCCCGCCTCTCTGTTTTGTCATTGGGCGGACACTTCCACAACCCAACCCGATGCATTTGCTAACATTTGGGCGGACACTTCCACAACCCTACATGCATCTCGTTAACTTAGGGCGGACACTTCCACAACCTAACCCTAAATACATTTGTTCACTTTGGGCGGACACTTCCTCAACTCAACCCAACCCAAGCACGAGTCATACAAAAACATTTAATGTTTATCCCCACAGTTTTGGCATAAGTTTCTATTTCATAGCACATCACATACTCTTACATACATTTATGAGTGTGCCAAGTCACACACAATTCATGGCATTTCCATACCCATATAATTTCATAAGTATTCACTTATAATGCCATTTCATACTATGGCACACAAGCACATAGACATAGCCATATTCACATCAATTTTCGCTCACACACGTAGATGGAGCGGAATTCGCACATGATATGGTCCATCCACAATTGTCAACTACACCATTTCATCATATTGGCATGTATCCATGGTCCAATTCACATTTTCAACCCCACAATTATGGTATTTCCAATCAAATTCATCCATAACATACATAAACATAACCAAACAACACAACTCGCAATTCAACACAAGAATTTATTGTGCTCTCAGAATGAGTCTAGCTACTTACTTGGTCACTTTATTTCTTAACCTAGAAATCATTAAACCCCTTATAGGTTAACAACATTTTAACCAACTAATAACATCATTCATTAAACAATATCACACACACATATTAGTTTGATAATTATAATAAGAGGTTATTTCATTTCCAAATGGAACTCAAATAAATATACATATTATAGTCCATGAATTTTATTGAGCAAAAATAAGGCCATATACCCCTTAAAATCTTTTCATGCAATCTATACTAAAAATTCTGTCTGCAAGTCTTTCAATTGAGCAGCTTCTCTTTGATGAATTTTATAAAATTATACGTTAATCAAATCATTACCAAATTTTACATTCTAACACTAGACATATATAAGAGTCACTTTACCAAAAATCACAATTTTTCAATGAGTCAAGTCAGTCAAAACAATTTAGCTTATTTACTCTGTTCTGAAAATTACAATTTTCAGTTTTCGTAACCACCACATCGGAAAATCGTATAAATTCACCCAAAACTCCAAAAACCCTGAAAATTTCCAGTTACACAGAAAATACACTCAAGATTTTTCACCCCAAAAACCAGAATTTTTCATAAAGGTTTGATCCCTCAACTGAAAATCGTTTTCCAGACTCTGTTTCAAAATAGGGTAGATGCAATTTCGGTTCACCAGTTTTGAAAATTCACCATAAATTGCTCACTTAGAATTTTTGAGTGATTCTAAATCCTAGAGGGTATATTTGGTATGCGACACTGTATAGTATTAATTTACTATATTATATTAAATAGTGTAATACATGTGTTTGGTATTAATTTAGCATAGTATTAATTAATACAAAGTACAACTATTAGATGCATTAACATTGTATTAAATTATGTTGAGTTAATCCATGACATTAGCATTACATTGTATAGCACTAATAAAAAATGTCAAAATTATCCCTATAAAATTCTATATATCCAACAATACCTTTTAATTTTTAAAATTTTAAAATTAAATAAAGATGTATTTAATAGATAAATTATAAAATCAAATTTATTTAAAATTTATTTTCTAAAAATAAAGAAGGAATGAATCGCCCCCACTAGGTGACATTAGAGGTTCACTGTCCCTGTTGAACCAATTGGCACCTACTATACCACTAAAAGCTTAAATTATTTAATAGGTCCAGCGGGGGCATTGGACCCTAAGTAATTTTTTCAATAATTAACAATTATTCGAAAAAATTACTAAATAACTAATTTTATAAATAAACTAAAAATATATTTGTCCAGCAGGGGCATTGGACCCCAAGTAATTTTTTCAATAATTAGCAATTATTCGATAAATTACTAAATAACTAATTTTATAAATAAACTAAAAATATATTTGTCCAGCAGGGGCATTGGACCCCAAGTAATTTTTTCAATAATTAGCAATTATTCGATAAATTACTAAATAACTAATTTTATAAATAAACTAAAAATATATTTATACTTTGTGTATCTTTTTTGAAAAAAATCTTACTTTTTTGTACAAATTAATACAATACATGAGTATACCAAACACTATATAATTTTGACATAACATTATTTTTAGTACTATACAATACAATACTATACAATATAATACTATACTATACTATACAATGTCGCGCACCAAACATAACCATAAACTCCTTAACGTGTCTTGTTTATCGTATAAAAATTCCAAAACCAGAAAGTGAACCTAAAATTTTGAAGAAATTTTGTACTACATGCTACTCAGGAAATGAACTCTGCAGGTTTTACTCTCAACTCTAGTTCTAGCTTCCTAGCAACGCCCAATCTTACTATTTCTTTCATGATTCATCATAATTCATGCTTTCCAGCATTTTTGAGAATATACACAACATACACAAACCATAATCATGGTTTAAATCTAGCAATTTAATCATAAATTTCATGGCTAATCTAGGAGTTGAAGATGACTATGCTGCCTACCTTGATTTTCCTTAAAGCTTCAATTATCCCGATTGAATTCACACAAGTGACGAGAGTCAATGGGAGGGAAAGAGAGCTGGAAACGTTTTGGGTAGAGACAAAGAGGAAATGAAAATTCTACAGCTCACCCATTTATATATAGATAAGGATTAAGGTGAAATTTCAAGTTAGCCCTCCATTATCCAATTCCTTCGAAGTCACCCTATAATAATATATAATTTACTATTTATTACCTATACAAATATACACGAGTAATAATTTACATGCTCAACACATGGTAAGTGTGATTACACTTAACTAGGGTATTACAAATGGAGATTGATTTGCTTTATCTCGGGCATTAAAAAAATAATTAAAAATCAAGGACAATTACTCTTATAAGGTACACTGCCTAATTAAGCCTGATATCATAATTTCTAATTGAATTAACCAAAATTGAATTGATTTTCTGAGGTCCATTTTTTTCATTTTTTATTTTTAGTGTTATGTCTGCCCTTCTGTATTTTACTATGTTATTAAATAGTTGTCAAATTCTTGCACGCTTTTACAAAATTTTACTGTTTTTATTCTTTTATTATAATCGCATAAATTTTAATGAAGACTAAGTAATTCATTTGCCAGAAACTACGGGTTTTGGAGATGGTAGATTGCATGCCCCAGTTGAGCAATGGCATTCTCGCTTGTTTAAAAGATGGGTCGAAAAATCTAGAAGAATTATTTATTAGGAACGATGGAGTAGGAATGGCATTCAAGGTGGACCGTCTTGTAACTAGCATTAGTGGAGAGCAGCATCTGTCATCATTCTCGAGTTTGAAGGATCTGAAGTTGGAACCTCAAGAAGACTTAGAAGGTTTATATAAGGATTTCATGCATATTTTAACTCTACAAAATCTTACCGAGCTATATATTACTGGCCATGCGCATAAAAGCAGACATCTCTTTTCACTTCCTCTTGCTCAAAAGCTGTTGCTATTGAAAAGGCTGGAAATAAAAAATTGTAAAGAATTGGAACAAATCATTTTTGAAGGTGGTAAAGAGGATCAAAATTTTTTGAAGGAGTCTACAATTTTTCCAAATCTCAAAAGTATTAATGTCCAAGGGTGCCATAAATTAAAACATCTGATTCCGATCACTATAGTTCGAGGTTTTCAGCTACTGGAGGGAATAATTGTAGTAGATAACTTTGAATTGGAGGAAGTATTCGGACATAGTGAAGGTGACATTATGGATGACAAAGAAATCAGGATGCATAAGCTTAAGACCCTTCGTTTGAAAGAATTACCGAGCCTCACCAACTTCTGCAATGCAGATTATCACTTCGTATTTTCATCATTTTTGTTATCATTGGTAGTTGAAGGATGTCCCAAGATAACTACAAGATTTTCCGTCACTGAAGATAAATCACCGCATGCTGAAGCAAAGGTACTCATTAATACTCTTTTCTGATCCTCAATAGACTTCACTTCTCTTGCTGCTAAACACTTCATAATTATCTATATATATTCGTTCTTTCTTTTGCAATATGGAGTCGAGACCTCTTTTGGAAAAAAAAAAAAAAGGAGAAAATGTCGTTAATTTATTGTTTTCTGTAACAACATGGAAACCGTTATATTGCCACTCCCATTTCCTGCTTCCATCTATTCGTTCTGCAGGCACCATCAAACGAAAGCAAAAATGATTTCATTTCCTACTATTATAATCATCTGAGAGGAGACACAACGATTACCACCATACATCGCCAAGAAAATGATAATGGCAATGAAGCTTGAAGCCAGGTAAACTGGTTTCGTTTTATGCAGCTCCCTAATTTAAAAATTCTTGTATACTTGAACTGTTACAGATTAAAAATCTTGCTGCATGCTTCTTGATTATTTCTTGTCTTTTTGGATTGTGATATGCCTTGATTCTTGTTTGCTCTGTCTCTTGATTTGTGCTCTGTCTCAGCTAGGGCTGTTGGCCTGGGAGCCTTGCTCTGTCTCGGCTAGATGGGAGGTTACTTTATCTAGGACTTCCTTTTGTTTCCAAACAATACCAAATGTTATGCGGATTTATGTATGTTTGACACTATGTTAGCAGGTGTCACCCATATGATTAATAATTTAATGTAATGATAACAAAATGAGTTTATGATACAAATTTATTTATTAGGCCCTTATATATTGAGCTGCTTATGTAATATACACAACATGAGCAATACATATTATCACTTCGCTCAATATATGTTAGCAAGAAAAGTAGTGTTGACCCAGGTATGGCAACCCAAGAGGGGGGGTGAATTGGGTTTTTATTTATCAAAATGGATTTATAAAACTTTTCTTGAAAGATCAAAATTAGTTTACTCTTTCTTTGAGAATAAAGGTGAAGAAGATGAAATTAGAAGTTATTAAAATGCAATCAAGAGAATACAATAATGAACAATCACAAGTGCAAGTAAATATAAAGAGATAGGGATAGAGAGAGTGCAAACTCAATTTACGTGGTTCGGCAAACCTTGCCTACGTCCACGGGCTCCTAGCTCCACGAGCTAAGCTTTCCACTAAGTTGTAGAAATCTTTACAACTTGCTTGATGAACAACCTCACCAAGATTTTTTCCTTCAACTCTTGATAACACCACACTAAGAGTTCTTCTTGATGAACAAACTCACCAAGTCAACTTCCTTTAACTCTTGATAACACCACACCGAGAGTTCTTCTTGATGAACAAACCCACCAAGGCAACTTCCTTCAACTCTTGATAACACCACACCAAGAGTTCTTCTTGATGAACAACCTCACCAAGGAAAGAGTTCTCTCAAGGATAACTTTTATCCTTTACAAGAAGATCTCACTCTCACCACAATACAAGAACAAAGATAATTTTTACAACAAAAGTATAACTCTCTTCAAAGAGTAGATAAAGAATATAAAAGCTCTCTAGACTTGATATTTCTCTTGTTTTTTGCTTGATAGATGCTTCTCTTGCTCTTCTCTTTTCTTGCTGAATGCATGGGAGAAGGGCTCCTTTTATAGGCAAATGAGATGAACTTTAATCAAGTGAAGACACCAACTCCAAATTTTCTGCCCACCATAAAAACCGTAATCTTGTCTTCCATTTTTGTCAATGTTCCGTTTGAAATTTGAAAATCTGCAAAACATAAAAGATTTGCACATTTGAATAAGCTTTCCAACGCATTAAGAATCAAGTCATTTGGATATCTGTAGCTCAAGATATGTCTAAAACACCATTCGGTGCTCATGTGACTTGATTTTTCTTTCTTGTGTCAGTCCACCAAATTGAATGATAATTCTGTCAGCCTTCCGTTTGAAATTTGAATTTCTTCAAAACATAAAAGATCTGCATATTTGAATAATTTTCCAAAACATAAGAATCAAAGCATTTGGATATCTCTATCTTAAATATGGCCAAAACACCATTCGGTGCTCATGTGAGTTGATTTTCTTCTTTGTGTCAGTCCACCGAAATTGCATGTCAATTATGTCGGCCTTCTGTTTGAAATTTGAATTTTTTTAAAAAATATGAAATGTTCTTCATTAAGTCATCTTTCCAATGCCACAAGAATCAAGTCATTTTGATTTTTCTAGCTCAAGATATGTCCAAAGGAGTATTCGGTGCTCATGTCAGCTGCTTCCATTTGTCTTTCAACTTGCATGATGATTTGGACAACCTTGCACTTGAAATTTGAATTTCATTAAAACATATGAAATGTTATAAATTGAGTAAGCTTTCCAAAGGCTCAAGAATCATATCATTTGGATATTTGTAGAGATATATATGACCAATTGATTAACATTACTCATGTGTCACATTCCTTGAGTCAATCCTTGTTCTTAAACTTTGGTGCCTTTAACATGTAGTCTTCTCCTTAGCTTCAACACTTCATTTTAATAAGCCTCTTTTGATTTTAAAATTATTTCAATGATCTTACTCTTGCACATAAATAAACATGTTAGTAAATCTCAATTAATCAATGTGTATTGTTATCATCAAAATTATCATGTAGCCTTAGGGCTAACAATCTCCCCCTTTTTGATGATGACAAACCATTGATTGCTTTAAAATATAATCTAAAATCAAGAATGAAAATAAAATCAATAATAAACTAAAAGATGGCACTTGTTATGAATATAAGCAATCCAACTATTTCTCCCCCTTTTGTTATTATCAAAAAGATGTAATCAAATTAACTACTCCCCCTAAATATATGCTCCCCCTTAACATATGCTACCATTCAAAGATAATCATATAAAAACAAAATTAAGACATATCCAACATGCCTAATTCTCTTCTAATTATGCAAAATGTATCTTGACTATGGGGTTTAGTCATATTTGGGTCTAGAGACTAATTCCCAAACTAGATTTCTCTCAAATTGATTCAATTCTTCATGCATAGCCAAAATCCAACTTTCGTCATTTTCGGCTTCTTTAAAAGATTTTGGTTCAAATTGAGAGACAAAACAAAATGATTACAAAAGTTCTTAAAAGAAGATCTAGTTTTCATACCTTGTGATGGTTCACCAATAATGAGATCTTTAGGGTGAGCTTTTGCATACCTCCATTCCTTTGGTAATTCTTGGGAAGAATCATTTACTTCCACAAGCTTTTCTTGTTGAAGTTGTAATTCATCTTGGCTCTTTTCATCAAGCCTTGATTCCTTGATTTGCCTTTCTACCTCAACAATATCATCATCTAAATTCTTTGAAGAAATAACATTAGTTTCATCAAATTCAACATGCATAGATTCTTCAATAGTAAGAGTCTTTTTGTTAAAAACTCTATATGCTTTACTATGGTTGGAGTAGCCAACAAAAATTCCAACATCGGCTTTTGCATCAAATTTTCCAAGGTTATCCTTAGTGTTTAAAATAAAACATTTACATCCAAAAACTTTAAAAAATCCAATGTTGGGTTTTCTTCCTTTCCAAAGTTCATAAGGAGTTTTCTTTATTAAAGCTCTAATATGGACTCTATTGATTATAAAGCATGCGGTATTAACGGCTTCAGCCCAAAAATATTTTGGCAAATTATTTTCAAGTAACATGGTCCTAGCCATTTCTTGGATAGTCCTATTTTTCCTCTCAACAACACCATTTTGTTGTGGAGTTCTAGGTGCGGAAAAATTATGTTCAAAACCATTTTCACCACAAAGATTTTCAAACGCGACATTGTCTACTTCACCACCATGATCACTTCTAATGGATACAATAGAATGCCCTTTTTATTTTGGACTCTTTTTGTAAATTTTGAAAAAGCTTGTATGGCCTCATTTTTTAGTTTTCAAGAATAACACCCAAGTGAATCTTGAATAATCATCCACAATAACAAAAACATAATACTTTCCACCAAGGCTTTGAGTTCTTGATGGCCCAAATAAATCCAAATGAAGTAATTAGTAGAGGTTTATTTGTTGAAATAAATTTCTTTTGTTTAAAAGAAGTTCTCACTTGTTTTCCAAATTGACAAGCATCACAAATCTTATCCTTTTCAAATTTTATTTTTGGAAGACCATCAACTAAATCATTTTTAGAAATTTTTGAAATTGTGTCTATGCTAGCATGACCTAACCTTCTATGCCATAACCAAGCATCATGATTAACAATGAAACAATTTTTCTACATGATCATTAACATCAATATCAATTGTATAAATATTACCACATTATTACCAACAAATAATGTCTTATTGTTACTAACATCCTTAATCACACATCTATTAGGCTCAAAAGTAACAAATATCCCTTATCACACAATTGACTAATGCTAATCAAATCATGTTTTAAACCATGAACAAGCAAAACATCTTTAATAATAGGTGAAGAAGGGTTACCAATATCACCATGTCCGATTACCCTTCCTTTGGCATTATCACCGAAGGTCACATATCCTCCTTTCTTCATGATTAATCTTGAAAATTTGGAGGCATCTCCGGTCATATGCCTTGAGCATCCACTATCTAAGTACCACTTGTGTTTGCCACTCCTTTGTCTCTACAATCAACATTCAAGGAGTAACTTTTTGGTACCCAAAAGTTCTTAGGTCCTTGGGGGTTAGTTATGGTACTTTTTGGAACCCATATTTGTTTCAAATTAGGATTTCTCTTAATATAGCAAGAATGCACTTTGTGTCCTTTTCTTCCACAATAAATACATGAATGATTAGGATTATTCCTAGAAGATGCATGAGCAAAATAATTTTTAAAATACTTTTGATTTTTATGAGTTTTATATCCTAAACCTCTTTTATCAAAAACACACCTTTGGTTTTGTAACATAGAATTCAAATTTTTTGTGCTTTTTGTAAAACTATCAACAATATTTCTTAAGTCATTATTTTCCTTTTTCAAAATAGCATTTTCTTTCTCCAATTTATCAAAATCCTTTTGTTTTAAAATTCATTTTCAGTTTTTAATAAATGTATTTGACTTTCCAAACTTTCAAAATCTTTTTGCTTTAAAATTTCATTTTCATTTTCTAAAGCTTCATTTATTTCTACCAACTCTTCTAATTGAGATAACATGATTTTTGACTTCTTTTTGAAAGCATTGATTTTTGTTTTTCTTATCAATTTGCACATGTAAATTTTGGAATGCTTCAAGTAATTCATCATATGAAAGTTTAGGATCATAGTTTAGAATACTTACCTCATAGTCACTTAAAGCCATGAAGCACATGTTTGCCACTTCGCAATCTTCTTCTTCGGTAGAGCTAGCTTCACTATCATCCCAATTTGTGGCTTTCATTGCTTTGGATTTCTTGTTTTGACTTTTGAAGTAAGGACAATCCATCTTTACCTGTCCCGGTTTCTTGCACTCATAGCAAATGACTTGATCATTTTTCTTATCTTGCTTTGAGCTTTGCCCTTTGTACTCCCTTCTAGAGTTCTTCTTGAATCCTTGGTTTCTTCTAATCATCCTTTTTAGCTTTCTTGTGATGAATGCAAGATCTTCATCATCTCCTTCATCGTCGGACTCATCATCTTCTTTTGTTGAAGATTTGAAAGCGATATTTTTCTTTTTCTTGAAATCTTCTTCATTCTCCTTCAAGGTGATTTCATGAGTCATGAGAGAACCCATAAGTTCTTCTAATGGTAGTTTGGTGAGGTCCTTTGCTTCTTGAATTGCCGTCACCTTTGGCTCCCAAGATTTTGGTAGACACCTAAGAATCTTTCTCACCATTTCAACATTAGAATAAGATTTACCAAGAGATTTCAAACCATTGACAATATCCGTAAATCTAGTAAACATTTCAGAAATTGATTCATCCGGTTTCATCTTAAAAAGCTCATAACTATGAACTAGCATACTAATTTTTGATTCTTTAACTTGACTAGTTCCTTCATGAGTTACTTCAAGTGTGTGCCATATTTCTTGTGCCGTAGAACAAGTAGATATTCTATTAAACTCATTTCTATCTAGAGCACAATACAATACATTCATAGCTTTAGCATTCAAACTCAATTTCTTTTTATCATCTTCACTAAACTCTTTAGGTTCTTTAAGCATGCATTCCCCATTTCCAATTTTGGTAGGAACAAAAGGTCCTTCCAAAACAATAGACCACAAATCATAATCAAAAGATTTCAAGAAAATACTCATTCTAGTTTTCCAATAAGAGTAATCACTTCCATTGAAAAATGGAGGTCTAGAGATAGAAAGCCCCTCAACATATGAAGTTGGATTAAAAGTTGCCATAACTCAAAATCGGTTAAGATTTAAAAAAAAATGAGCAACCTTGCTCTGATACCACTTGTTGACCCAGGTATGGCAACCCAAGAGGGGGGGTGAATTGGGTTTTTATTTATCAAAATGGATTTATAAAACTTTTCTTGAAAGATCAAAATTAGTTCACTCTTTCTTTGAGAATAAAGGTGAAGAAGATGAAATTAGAAGTTATTAAAGATGCAATCAAGAGAATACAATAATGAACAATCACAAGTGCAAGTAAATATAAAGAGATAGGGATAGAGAGAGTGCAAACTCAATTTACGTGGTTCGGCAAACCTTGCCTACATCCACGGTCTCCTAGCTCCACGAGCTAAGTTTTCCACTAAGTTGTAGAAATCTTTACAACTTGCTTGATGACACACTCACCAAACTTTTTTTTTTTTTTTTTTTTTTTCCTATCAACTCTGATAACAACCACACTAAGAGTTCTTCTTGATGACAAACTCAACCAAGTCAACTTCCTTCAACTCTTGATAACAACCACACCCGAGAGTTCTTTGATGAACAACTCACCAAGCAACTTCCTTCAACTTCTTGGATAACACCACACAAGAGTCTTCTGATGAACAACCTCACAAGGAAAGAGTTTCTACTCAGGATAAACTTTTTATCCTTTACAAGTAGCTCTCACTCTCAACACCACAATACAAGAACAAAGTAAATTTTTACAACAAAAGTACAACTCTCTTCAAAGAGTAGATAAATAATATAAAAGCTCTCTAGACTTGATATTTCTCTTGTTTTTTGCTTGATAGATGCTTCTCTTGCTCTTCTCTTTTCTTGCTGAATGCATGGGAGAAGGGCTCCTTTTATAGGCAAATGGGATGAACTTAATCAAATGAAGATACCAACTACAAATTTTCTGCCCACCATAAAAACCGTAATCTTGTCTACCATTTTTGTCAATGTTTCGTTTGAAATTTGAAAATACAAAAAAAAAATTTGTACATTTGAATAAGCTTTCCAACGCATCAAGAATCAAGTCATTTGGATATCTGTAGCTCAAGATATGGCCAAAACACTCTTCGGTGCTCATGTGACTTGATTTTTCTTCCTTGTGTAAGTCTACTGAATTGAATGATAATTCTGTCAGTCTTCTGTTTGAAATTTAAATTTCTTCAAAATATAAAAGATCTGCATATTTGAATAAGCTTTCCAAAACATTAAGAATCAAAGCATTTGGATATCTCTATCTTAAGATATGGCTAAAACACCATTTGGTGCTCATGTGAGTTGATTTTTCTTCTTTGTGTCAGTCCACCGAATTGCATGTCAATTATGTCGGCCTTCTGTTTGAAATTTGAATTTTTTCAAAACATATGAATGTTCCTCATTAAGTCATCTTTCCAATGCCGCAAGAATCAAGTCATTTTGATTTTTCTAGCTCAAGATATGTCCAAATGAGTATTCGGTGCTCATGTCAGCTGCTTCCATTTGTCTTTCAACTTGCATGATGATTTGGACAACCTTGCACTTGAAATTTGAATTTCATTAAAACATATGAAATGTTATAAATTGAGTAAGCTTTCCAAAGGCTCAAGAATCACGTCATTTGGATATTTGTAGAGATATATATGACCAATTGATTGAACATTGCTCATGTGTCACATTCCTTGAGTCAATCCTTGTTCTTAAACTTTGGTGCCTTTAACATGTAGTCTTCTCCTTAGCTTCAACACTTCATTTTAATAAGCCTCTTCTTGATTTTAAAATTATTTCAATGATCTTACTCTTGCACATAAATAAACATGTTAGTAAATCTCAATTAATCAATGTGTATTGTTATCATCAAAATTATCATGTAGCCTTAGGGCTAACAAGTAGTTCTATCATCACTTCGCTGTGAGATATCCCAAACAAACATATTATCAATTTGAAAGTAGAGAATGGTGATTACTATTTAATCGACTTATGATAGAACAATAATAGCATATGAGCTAATGATTTTGTACATTGATTGAATTTCTTTTCAATTTCTTGTTCCCTCAACTGAATCCAGAGAAGAATAGGTGTTGTTTCATGGGAAGGATAATAGACAGCACAAGGGAAAAATTGGACTGTCTTCGATTTGAATATTTGGATGTGTCTTCTGCTGCTTTGAACCGAAGATCTCTATGGTTCATGTACCTCTTCACGCAGGCATCTGTCTTCAGAGCCTGGAGTGCTTCCCGTCTTTCTCGTGTCAGGCCACATGAAGATCTCTATGGTTTGTCTTAATATCTCTCTTCTTTTGCCTATAAAATTTAATCCCTTATATCTTCATTTAAGGTATCCAAAATTGACTCTCTTCATTTAAAATTCATAAAAACCTTATATCTTCTGCTACTTTCCTTGTAGGACATACAGAACACCAGTCACTAGATTGCAGCAACCAATAAGATCATTCTTTAGATGTTGTAAATATGTGAAACTAAAACATTGTATATCATGCATGTGAATCCAACTTTGGACGGTGAAACGATGTTTTTTTACTGCGAAATGAATAGCATTTCTCATTATCAACCTTCCCATGAATTCCCCTTGTAAGTGTGAACATGGTTCATGTATTTCTGTTAGATATTACTAAATTCAACCCAATATTAGAACCAACTATTAAAATTGAGGACACCTACTAGTATTAATTCTATTTGGGAAATTTCTTCTTATGCTTCTATAGTGTGAAATGTTATGTGTCCCAAGGATTTAGCATTGTGAAGTAACATCGTTTGACAAGCATAGCTAGTGATTAATTTATTAGCATTCTTTATAAACTTGGCATTTTCTACTCTTTCTTGTTCTATTTGCTGCATCTTTGTTAAATGCCAATGTTCAATATTGTCAAAAAGTTTAATTCCGTACTGGGGTTATGTTCTAGTAGCAGGACAAGGATCTTCTCCTACTCTTATCTTTACTGATCTTTATGGTATCCTTTGACATACGGTAACTATTAAATTTATTAAATTCAATGAATATGATATGTTTTTGTTACTTATGGACATTTCAACAAGAACACATTTATTATGCATAAGCATCCAAATTTGGTCATTGAAACGCAGCATAGTGGTCTTAATTTGTTGTAGGTTTTGAATTTTAGTTCCAGCATAGTATCTACATGGTGTGCGCTGCCAAGTTCATGCTAAGGCTACCATGTTAATTGCCAAACATATGCATAACATTAATTCCTAGATAACTAACAAGATGCTCATGCATAGAAAATCACAACTTAAAGAAAGCTAAACTGCTATAAAACGTTTCAGTTCTCATTCTTCTTGCCTATATAATTAATCCCCATCCTCTTCCGTGTTTCTAATCAGCAGAATAGTACCACTTTAAGATATCCAAATATCTTTTACTCTTCCTAACTGAAGTCACTGACGTTTCATATACAGAGTAAGGCAGCATGGTCAGTCCCAACAAGCCCATTAAACTGGTGAGGAAGTGGGAGAAGATAGCTGCCATGGGTAGAAAAAGAATATCATTACCAAAAAAAAAAAAAAAGGAAGAAGTTGGCGTGGGTAGTTCTAATAAAACATCAGCAGCTGAAAAAGGCCATTTTGTTGTCTGCACAGCCGATCAGAAACAATTTGTTGTTCCCTTAATGTATCTCAAGAACTACATCTTCCTTGAGCTCTGAAAGATGTTTGAAGAGGAATTTGGAGTATCTAGCATTGGTCCTATAATGTTGCCATGTGATGCAGTTGTCATGGAGTACATATTCTCTTTAATCAAACGTGAAGAAGCTAAAGGCTCAGCAAAAGCTTTTCTCCATTCTATCGCTCGAGGTCATTGCAAACAATCTGCTACTTCTCTTCAGGGGCATACGGACAAATGTCACTTGTTTGCATCTATTGCAAAATCAGTCTTTCTTTTGTAAATGGTAAAGACAACAGCGTTGTATATTTGTGTGAATCCATACCCATTGAGGATACAAAACATGTTTTAATCATTAAGTGGTAAACTGTTCAGAATGAAATGGCATGTAAATGATTGTGATATCACTCTTGTGGAATAATATAATTTCAATCTATTAGAAATTGGCTTATATTTTACGGACCCTCTCCGAGATACGCAAACGTTAAAGCATCACCATTCATATGGGTTGAAAAAACCTTTTGGGTAGCTCAACAATAGTTCTCTCATCAGTTACCTATATATCTATTAAATCCTGTGTACCCTTGAGACCTTTGATCTCTATGTAATGTGCGTTCCGCAAAGGTTGAATGGATCGAATTTTAAGTCATTGGCATGCAACAATAATATTCACTAACTTTCGTTTATGTTAAATTCATCTTTTTCACCTATTACTTACATATGAAAATTGAAATGAGATATGAAAATACTAAAAAAACGCAAAATATTCCTGCTCGAAGTCATTGGCTATCTTAACTAACGGGTCCTCGTTGGTTCCATGTCTCATTCTAAATTTTTAATTATGATCAACCCAGCAAAGAGATATTGAATTGATAAGCAAGTGGCAAAGAAAGGCTTCTGCTGAGCGTAGGAGAATCTCACATCGCCTTTTGATAGCTACCTGTTAGAGTATTGTTATTCCAAAGATCCATGCCTCAAGATGTAGAGAAGACTTTGTTAGAAGAAAAATACTGCAAACCATTTTCAACCAATTTTTTTATAATCTAAGTTGACAAAATATTATCTGATGAATAATTACATTTAATTTTCATAATGAGATTGTTATTTTTGTTTGAAGTAGTCGTATTCAACACCGCTTTTTAATTCTTTGTCTCCCACTTTTATTTTTTTTTAATATTTTGACAATTTTACCCATTTTTGACTCTTTAGCAACCGAACATAATTTAATTATTCATTTTCTTGAAAAGTCTTCTGAAAACTAAAGTTTAATCGTTGCTTAGAATAAACATATTTTACTAGATGATTTGTTGTTTGTGCAGGATGATTTTGAGGTTAAGCTTACTGAATGATGGGACTTCTACGTGGAGAAAGTCATGCTTATTGGGTGGAATCTATGTACGGTATGTCCAGTGGTACAAGAAAGCCTGTTGTGATTTCAATTTAACTTCAAAACAACTATTATCCACCTGCAGTTCGTCTACATCCAGATTGGAAAGTTTGTCAAGTAAGTTTAATAGCGTCTAGTCGATGCTCGATTGTTATAATCGGCCAGTGTCACTATCCGATAAAAAGAAGTGAGAAAGAAACTAAATTTCTCAAACCAAGATGCCCTCACTCTTGTTGCTCTTGTAGCTATATTGTGCTTGCTTTGACTCTTAAACCAGTATTGTTTAGCCTTTTACATACTTTGAGACTACGACTACAGAAAGGTGGTCAAGGTCAAACTCTAATATACTTGTTCTTGCTTTTGTTTATATATATATAGCTTTTGTTAAGCTTGCACAGAAGCCTTGAAGAGAAGAGAGATTGAGGTTCAATAGGAGATAGAAAAATGGTAATAATGTAAGAAAATTAAAAAAATAAAAATAAAAAAGCAGCTGAAGAGTTTGGAAGTAAGGGTTGAATTGAATTACTCTTTTGTTTGTGTATGAGACCCATAAGCTAGCCCCCAAACTTCATCATCCGGACAATTAAGGTCATGAAATGAAGTGGGCTTCAAAGCCCCCTGCGCATGCAAAAACCCACCTATATATTTGCTTTATGTATAAAAATTGAGAAGATTGTAAAAAAGGCTTAAGGGCATCGTTTTGTTTATAGAATTAAGATCTTTTCTTTATCTAAGTCTCATCTTAGCTTTTCAAAGGATGTTAATTTATATCCACCTTGTCGATCACTTTTGCCGTTTCTAATTAGTAATCCTTTTCCATTTGATATGTCGAAGTTGTGGTAGACATTCTGGGTTGTTTTTCTCGCAAAAAACAAGTAAAAAAAAAAAAACTTGTAACATGGACTTAAATGTTAGCTTTTTATTATTATCTACAAAAGTCCTACCATAAAGATTAATTTGTGGTAATAAAATCCATTACCTACGTTATCTCATTATGTTTAGAATTTAAAAAAAAAATAAAAAAAGAAAGTTTTTTTTCAAAGACCCAACTTGATTCTTAAGCTATAAACGACATATACCCTCTTTAAAATATTTGGAGTAGCATGATGAAAATGAAATGATCTGCGAACAAATTTCTTCAAGTCTGTATTTCAGTTATGTTTATCTTGCTTTGCATATCAAATTCAAAACATTAATTAAAGTGAATTAGCCATGGAAGAGGATTTGTTCATCATCTGAAAATGCGTACTACAATTAAGTGTAAGCGAGAGATGATAATTCTAAAAATTTGCAAAAACTGATATATAAATAGGTGTCAATGTCTTATTTGATATTTATATCTTATATTGTATTGGACAAGAAGCCGGCCCGTTAACAAGCAGCCCATGTCTCAAAAGTGTTTGCTCTTGCCATGTCACCCTTATGTTCGGCTTGGCCTTGGCGGAGAAACTACAACGAAATGTAACAGCAATTTCCTCACATTTTACATTTACATCGCCCAGAGCAAAAGAAGTCAGGAAAGCTGTGATGTGGTCCACTCAAGTCAAGGTAATACAGAAAGTCCACTCTAAGACAAGGTAATATACAAAGTCCAAATTACCCCTTTTATTTTATAATTTAATATTAATCTTCATAAATCTTCTCTTTCTCACGAATAAAAAAGAAAGTTAATCTTATTAATCAAAATTATATATAACTTCACATTTGTAAAACGAAATCAGTTACTAGATTATTAAATCTAAAAAATACACCATCCCAATTCCCATTCACTTGCCACTCATCAATCATCTCATGTATGTTGAATATCAATGACAGCTACAAACGAAATAAGCAGAAAAAAAAAAGTCGATCGCAGCTTCAATTCAACCGAGCTTGGGAGAGAGACGAAAAGAATTTGAAAAAGGGAGGGTAAAATAGGAACAAAAATGAGAGATATATGATTAATGATGAACTATTGCAATACACGCTTCCTGTTCAGCTCGAACTGGAACCTCTCTATCTTGCCAGCTTCTTTCCAAGTAATCTTTTGGAATTTTCGGATGGATTCACGAATAATTAATCAGCTTGATATGATCCGATGAGTTGATGATTACTTATGATCCTTACATTTGGTATACTTTCTTCTGATCTTTGATTGGCTATTTTGTCGATCATTGGTCATTTGCAGCTTGTGTCAGTAGCAATGTATGTATGCAGTGAAGTTCTCAGCTGTCTTTATCATGTAGCTGCCTTTAATTTGGTACCTAACCCCACTTTCCTCGGCCTTCAATTATCGCTTGACTACTGTTATTACTCTCTGTCCTAGTCGATCACTTTTGTCGTTTCTTATTAGTCATCGAATTCCATTTGGTATGTCGAAGTTGTGGCCGACATCCTGGGCGTTTTTCTTGCAAAAAGCAAAGAAAAAAGAAAAAGAAAACTTGCAACGTGACTTACGTGTTTGCTTTTTATTATTATCTACAGAAAGTCCTACCAATAAAGGTTAATGGTGTGGTCCACTCAAGTCAGTCCTCTCAAGTCAATGTAATATACAAAGTCCAAATTGCCCCTCATATTTTTATAATTTAATATTATTCTGCATAAGTCTTCTCTTGCGAATAAAAAAGTTAATTTAATTAATTAATTAACATTATATATAACTTCACATTTGTAGAACGAAATCAGCTACTAGGTTATTAAATCTAAAAAAATACAACATTCACATTCACTCATCAATCATCTTATCTCTGTTGAATATAAATCACAGTCATAAACGAAATAACCACAAAAAGAGTTGTCGACTTGCAGCTTCAATTCAACCGAGTTTAAGATGGAAGACGAAAAGAATTTGAAAAAAAGAAAAATAAAAAAAAAGAGAGGGGTAAAATAGTAAACAAAAAATGAAAGATTATTGAATTATTGATGATTATGATCAACCGTTACATTACACACTTGCTTCCACAACCCTGCTCAGCTCGAACTCGAACCTCTCTATCTTGCTTTCTTCTTTCCAACTAATCTTTCGGAATTTTCAGATCGATTCACGAATAATCAATCACGGCCTGATACGATATGATGAGTTGATGTAAGTATGAGTCGTCGTGAATTTTTCTAATTGTTTTCTTTTGATGATTAATTGTGATCTTTGATGAATATATATATTCTAAGTTTGATCTTTACAATGATTGATTGGCTATTTTATCGATCACCGGTTATTTGCAGCTTGTCGCAGTAGTAGTGCGTGGCGATTGTGGTATTTATTATATGTAGTGAAGCTCTCAGCAGTCTTTCGAACCTATTATTACGTTGTATACGTAAGAGTAACGGAAGTTGGAGGATAACATCATTCATCATCCGTCTCCTTCCGGTATGATTCATTAATATGTCATTGTTCAGCATTTGCAGTACCTTACTATCTCTCAAAACTCTGTCGTTTTGCTTATATATATATATATATATATATATATATATATATATATATATATGCATGATTAATGATTCAGATCTTCTGATGACTTTATGATCTGTAACTTTGTGTGGATGTTGCTGGCTCTAACAATGCTTGCATTTCACTTAGGAGTACATAGTCAAGTTCAGTTCTGAATAACCATCAGGGATATTTACGGCTCTCACAGTGAAGGTTTAGAAACTAATTAATTTTATTTTTATATATCCTAAGATTCATTAATTCTTCAATTTTGTTGTATGCTCTGATAGATCATATACTTATTATGTATGAAAAAGGTTTCTTGCTAATATTAAAATAATAATAATCACATCTTTAGATATTGGTCTTAATCTCTTACCTTTTATTTAGTGGTAGAGTTATTTCTTCTTCAATATCCTTTCAAGAATTGCATTAGGTACAATTAACTAGCTCAACACTTCCAAAGTCTATATTCGTCTCACGGTGATGCGGCAATAGTCATTGAAGAAGCCATTGTTGAGTTTTGGCTCATATGCAAGTGGGAAAGATCCCACATTAGTTAAGTACTAAAGCTTGGCTCTCATGTGGCTTATAAAAGAAGCCATGTGGGAGATGTTTAGCTGTCCCATTTGAAATTTTCGTTCACCCCTCATATTGTGTAAGGTCTCATATAAGACCTTATAGTCGAAGGACCTCGTTAAGTCTTGGTGTTCTTTCTATTTCTGCATTGTTGGTTGATTGGTTGCTTCTTTATCTAGCATAGTTTGTGGTTGTGCATTTGGTTGTTTTGTTGGTATCACTTCCGTTTTGACAATTATAGATCAAGTCACAATATTTGGGACGCAAAACTTAGGATACAAACGTGAAATCCTTAGTAGGGCTCTTTTGCGTTTTGAGTTAACAAAATTAGCCGCTATTTTTTTCCCCTCATTTTGCAATGTAAAAGAATTGTATAACAATCACTCTGTTTAAAAAATGGTATATTCACAATCTAAATCCCAGGGACATCTCCTTTCTTACTAAATCTTGCTTTCTTTTGTAACCTTGTGCAAGTCACTAGTAACTCAAAAATTTTCTTCCTGCATTGATTTTGATAGTGGATAACTAAAGGGAAAAGAGATCTGTCGTGTTCAAATTTGAGGTCCTTAAATATTCTTTTAATTCGGTGCATTAATGACTTTAGATTATTCCAAAGTGACTATTTTTTAGACTATATTTGGGATGCAAAAAGAGTGCACAGGCTTTTTTTTTTAAGAGTAATGGTATTCTTATAACTCATTTGCAATTAAATTTTTTTATAATTTGAGTTGACAAAATATCATTGAATAAGTAAAAGATAAAACTAAATGAAAAAGAGTAAATTATATGGCATAGTAATTATTTATTCGCTAAAATTTTGCTAAATCAAGTTGTAAGTAAGGTAGATTATAAATGAGTTATAAGTATAATATTATAGGTTTTGTTATAGGGCAGCTGTTGTATCGTTAAAATAGTCATTAAAAAAAATGTAAAAGGCGTAAATAAATATACAAAAATTGTAATGAGCAAATAAAAATTATAAAGTTGTAAATATGTAAATAAAAGTTGTGTTTACAATTTTTATTTACTCATTTACACTTTTTATATATTTGTTTATAATTTTAATTTTCTTGATTGATTCCACTAACCCAACGAAATAACCAATAATCAATCCACAAAGCCAATAGGTAACGAGAAAAGAATATCAACGGTCAATGATCATATTTAAACAAATCAAATGGCTTCTCAAGAGTAATAAAAAAATATAATAAGTAAACAAATTAAATAGAGAACATCTCGTTTTATGTCTAAGATGCACATGATTATTGAATACTTAAAAAAAAAAATATTCTCACTTTATATTTTTATTTGAAGAAAGAACAAAAATTAGTGGAGATAATAATCGAGAAAGGAATCACAGATGTCACCGCTTGGCTAAAGACCAGGGGTCAACAAATTAGTTTAAAAACCACGTGTTTGAAGGGAACGTTGACAGAAATCCCAATTGGTCGATCGTTATTGTTTCAAGGGAATTTAATCCAACATTTCATAATTCAATTAGTGATTCTCTATTGTTTGGTGATGTTTTTGATGTGTCTCAATTGTTTTTGCTTTAAAATTTTGCTTTATTTTCTCTCTTCTTTGGGTTTTTCTCAGGTAAATCCAGGCGCTTGCGCTTTGTTCTTATCCAAAGCTGTCATTTAACAAACATCAGCGGGTGCATGCAGAGGAACAAGCTAGCCAGGTACATTAGTTTTCTCTTCCAGTCTTACTTAGACCTTGCGTGATTATTATGTACTGAAAATACTTTCATGATAACAGAACAAAGGATGGAAGACGCTGTTGTAGGAGGCATTATATCAAGGCTTGCTGAATACTTGGTCGATCCAATAAAAGCTTTGAAAATTCAAGGTCGTTATTTATTTTGCTTCAAAAGCATTGTAAATGATCTCAATGAAGAAGAACTCCAATTGATATCAAGCCAACATCGCCTGCAAAGAGAGGTTGAAAGGGCACGAGATAACACCGAAATAATTGAGGAGGATGTAAATAAGTGGCTAACTGATGTAAGCAACGCTCTGGAGGTGGTTCAGGGATTGAAAGAAAAAATAGAAGTAAATAAGACTTGTCTCAATGGATGGTGTCTTAATTGTGTTGGGCGATATCAATTGGGTAGGAAAGCAGCAAAGGAGACAAAACATATATTAAAACTACAAGAGAGAAGCAACTTCACCAGTGTGGCCCACCCTGCCCCACTGCCAGGCATAGAATTTTTAGCGCCTAAAAATTTTGAGCTTTTCCAGTCGTCAAAAATCGCTTTTGATCAGATTATTGATGTGCTGAGAGATGATAAGACTAATCTGGTTGGATTGTATGCAATGGGCGGAGCTGGTAAGACAACTTTGGCAACAACGGTGGGTGTGAAAGTCAAAGAAGAGCGGACTTTTAATGAAGTTGTGACCGTAGTTGTATCTCAAACTCCGAACTTCAAAGATATTCAAGGTAAACTAGCAGCCCAGTTAGGCATACAAAATCTAGAAGATGATCAAGAGGAAAGGGCAAAGCGGTTATACTTGAGATTCAAAGGCACTGAAAAGAAGATCCTTGTGATCCTTGACGATGTTTGGCAAAAGTTTGACTTGAAATCTAAAATAGGAATTGGAATTGACGATGATCAGAAGAATTGCAAAATTCTTCTAACCACCCGTAGAAAAGATGTTTGTATTTCTATGGGATGCCAATTGTCAATTCAACTAAATCTACTGACCGAAAAAGAGGGATTAGATTTACTCAAAAGCCATGCAGGTATGAGAACTTAGCCATCTAAAGGATACAATTCCCAATAAAAATTTTAAGATATAATTTATCATCTTTTATTAATTTCTCTTTGTTTCCCGAAATATGCTACTTTCCATTATTTTATGTAATTTAAATTTCTACTTGGCATATTAGTTATTTTACTTGATCATTTCTCTTAAGTTAAAACTTAAACTAATATATCATAAATATAGCCTCTAATAATATAACATTTCCTCAAAGTTCTACGAGTAATTTTATTATTTTTTTTATATTGAATTGTCTTTTCTATTATGATTCTAATTTGCCTCCTCTCAAAAATTATTTTGGCAATGTCACTTTGTAGGTATAGTTGGCGATGCCGTCACCTCGAATGATCTGGCAGAAGAAATTGCTAAGGAATGCGAGGGTTTGCCATTAGCAATTACAACCATTGGAAGTGCTTTAAAAGGAAAAGGAGTTGATGAATGGAAACTAGTGTCTCAGAAGTTAAAATCGTCTAAACTTGTGGACGTACCTAATGTTTTAGATGTTGATCAGAATGTTTATGCCATTCTCAAATTCAGTTATGATCATTTGAAGGGGGAGGAAACCAAGTTCTGTTTCTTGTTATGTTCTCTGTTTCCTGAAGATTATGAAATTCCTTTGGAGGAGTTGGTTTTATACGGAATGGGGCTAGGACGTTTATTTTCAGATGCTAACTCAATTGAAGAAGCAAGGAGCCAGTTGCGTGTAACGTTGAATAACCTTAAAGCTTGTTGTTTGTTGTTAGATGCTGGTGGTGATTGTGTTAAAATGCATGATATGGTTCGTGATGTTGCCTTATGGATAGCATCAGAGGGGGAAAATGTATTCATGAGTAAGGCTGGCATGACATTGTCGGATTGGTCAAGGGAGAAAGGATGGGAACGATATACAGCAATATGTTCAGTGCACAACGAAATAGGAAAGGTTCCTGTTGATTTGGTATGTCCAAAGCTTGAAATTTTGTTACTATCTGGTATCCGGGGTGAAAAGAAGTTGGAAGTTTCAGATGAATTCTTTACTGAGATGAAAGCATTGAAAGTTTTAAGTCTGAGCTGCATGGGCTTATCAATAAAATCACTTCAATTCTTGACAAATCTCAAGACTCTAGTGTTGAAAGATTGTGATTTGAGAGACGTCGCTTTCCTTGGAAAGCAAAACAGACTCGAGTTTCTTAAGTTAAGATGGTGTACTTCATTCGATGAATTGCCAGAAGAACTTGGGAAACTTAGAGAATTACGATCTTTGAATTTGGAGTTCTTGTCTGGCTCGGCAAAAACAATTCACTCCAATGTCATAAAAAGATTTTCTCAACTACAAGAATTGTACCTCAGAGTTACAAATATTCTATGGAAGGTTGAAGGGACAAATGTAGAGAGAAGAAATGGTTGGCTTTTTGAGCTCAATTCACTAACCTGCTTAAACGTATTATTCTTGTGCATACGAGATGAATTCATTCCAAAGGATTTTGCTTTCCCCAAACTGGCAAGGTATTCCATTGGTGTGAATTGCCTATATTATCCTCAATTTTATGCAAGAAATTTACGCATCTTTAATATTGATGCAACCTTATTTATTGCTTTTAAAGCATTGTATGAAACTTTAGAATATCTAGATTTGAAAAAAGCGAGAGGTTGCCAAAATATCATCCCAAGCGTTGATCAGGGGGGTCTAAATAAGCTGGAATCACTTGAACTTGAAGGGTGTGATGAGCTAGAATATGTCTTAGATATGACACGGGCACAGCAACCGATGCCAACCAAAGCATTCTCTAAATTGGTGAAATTATTTCTATGCCATTTAAGGAAACTTAGAGAAATATGCTACGGTGAAAGTCTTCCAACGGAATTTCTACAAAATTTGGAGACTTTACATGTACGTCTCTGCCCTGATATGTGTAGGTTATTTCCTACAATATTGCTTCTAAGACTCCATAAGTTGAAGGAAGTGGAAATTTTATTTTGTGGTAGACTACAAGAAGTGTTTCAACTCGAAGGTTTGTGCCTTATGCAGAAAGAAAATCATGTGCTACTTCCAAACTTAGCAAAGCTAGAGTTGAGAAATTTAGAAGAATTGAAGTGTATATGGAAGGGCCCCACCAATCATGTAAACCTACGAAGTCTTACGTGTCTTGATATAGACTCATGCCAGACTTTGGAATGTGTTTTACCAATTAATATTGCACGAAGTCTTGTACAACTTGAAAAGCTAAGGATAGTAGATGCCCCAGAGTTAAAGCAACTCTTTTATTTGGATCATGGAAGAGAAGGAAATGTAGCTGTGGAAGATGGAGAAGAGATCGTGCTCCCTAAGTTAAGAGAAGTAAGACTTGAGGGATTAACAAACCTCATCAGCTTCTTTACAGAAAATTATTATTCAACTTGGCCAGCTTTGGAAGTGCTTCGTATACGTCATTGTCCCAATTTGCTGTCTTTGGTTGTTGACAGCATACGGGAAAATCCAACTGAGGTACTTCTTTTTTTCTTAATTATTTTGAGATTAGTTTGCATTTATTTATTTATTTTTGTTAAATACTTGGGGCTAGTTTTAATTTTTTTTTTAAACTTAAGGGCAGGGTGAAAATATTTATAATGAGGGTTTTTTATTGTTAATTTCATGGAAATCTTGAGTTTTCTTAATATTTGTATATATCAAATTAAGGTGGTTCATGAAATTTTCTCTAGGTTTTGATTTGGTCAGATCTAAGTGATTTATTTCTCTCAAAATATAGGTTCTAGAAATTGAAGGTTGCCACAACCAATTGTATGATGTAATTCTCATTTTTCAGACAATGAAGCTTTATCAAGTACTTGTTATGCACTTAATTCTCTCAATTTTTTAGAAAATGACGGCTTATCGAATATTAATTACTTTTTATGTAGTAAGTAATTTATTATTATTATTTTTATAATCGATAGCATCTCTAGATAGGTAGTCTGTGATGTTGGATTTTTATTAAATTTAAATGGCTCTTAATGAGAATTTTAATTTATTGATTATTATTTTCTTCTTTCTTTTTTCAAAAAGCTGAATATTGAAAAAGTTGTTCCTTTATTAATTGAACTCTAAAAAACTAATCTTTACTTTAAAAAAAAAAAAAAAACTTGAACATCAGTGTCACACAAGACTTATTTTGTAAAACAAATAAAGAAAACTGTATTATAATTAGTTATTAATCTTTATTTAATTCATATTTAGTTTTACTCACATCTAGTACATATAGCACGCAGACAACTAGAGTCTTTTATTTCATAATAAGTGCACTATAAATTTGTATTAAACATAATCTTAGGTAGAAATTTATATAAAAATGAATTATGGTTTTCAAATCCATTTGAATCTAACAATTATCAGTATTCAATGATACTTTTATGAATTTACTTAAATATTTCCCTTTAGAATGGTGGAATTGCAGTTAATATATGTATAAAAATTTGTGTCCTCTTTGAAGTAGAAAATAGTAAACTAAATTGACGTAATCTGTTATTTAATCAACTTATTTAAAAACTATTTTAATCATCATCATCATTATTATATTTTGCTTTCAACTCAAGTGGATGATGACAATTCGATCAAAATCACAGAATGGCTTTACTTTTGTGGAATCAATGAACCAGTTTGTGTAGCTTGTAGCAATGGCGATTGATTTGCTTTACCTCGGGCAATAAATAGATAATTAAAAATCAGGGACCTAAATTGTGACAACTACTATTATAAGATACATTGCCTAATTAAGCCTGATGTCATAATTCCTAATTGAGCTGACCAAAATAGAATTGATTTTCTGAGTCCCTTTTTTTTTTTCATGTTTTATTTTTAATGTCATGTCTGCCCTTTTTAATTTTACTATGTTATTAACCAGTTGTCAAATTCTTGCAAGCTTTTTACAAATTTTTACTTTTTTTATTCTTTTATTATAATCGCATAAATTTTAACAAAGACTGAGTAATTTATTTGCCAGAAACTACGGGTTTTGGAGATGCAAAAATGCACGACCCAATTGAGCAATGGCATTCTCGCTTGTTTAAAAGATGGGTCGAAAAATCTAGAAGAATTATGTATTAGGAATGATAGAGTAGGAATGAAATTCAAGGTGGACCGTCTTGTAACTAGCATTAATAGAGAGCGGCATCTCTCATCATTCTCGGCTTTGAAGGATCTGAGGTTGGAACCTCTAGAAGAATTAGAAGGTTTATATAAGGTTTCCATGCCTATTTTAACTCTACAAAATCTCACCAAGCTATATATTACTGGCAATGCGCATAAAAGCAGACATCTCTTTTCAC